>JAODIE010019728.1:0-94509 GCA_027575565.1 Diploeciton nevermanni
AATTATGAATCTATTACTTCAAATTGTTGAATGTTATAAGGGGAAAATTAGTTATTTTTTAAATTTGTATGTTAATTGTTTGTTTATTTTTATTTTGTGTCAAAGCTTAATAAAGTATAGAGTGCTAGAGAGAAATTGGTGCAAATTAGATTTGTAACAGTTTAATGGGATAATATTTCCGACAAGACAACAAGATTTTCCTTTGCTTTTAAAAGTTGAAAAGCTTAGAAGTACTTGAACGCAAACGTCAGAAGACAATCAACAGACAGAAAAACATAATTTTCTCACTAAAACAAACATAAATAACAATCAAATGTTATCATTGCTTAGCTTAGGTACAAGCAATGGGAATAAAATTGAGGTTAGAAAAAAAGGTTATTTTGGAATGAGTTTTAAGTTTGTATTACTATTAACAAAAAAATGAACAATTGAATATTGAATTGAAATTTATGATTAATGAACGCGATATTTTGTCAAAAAACTATATTTTAAATAATAAAATAACAACTTAACAATATTTGCAATTTAACCATTAATGCAAATTTCCCTCAAAAACAAAATTATTTTATAAACAAAGTATTTTAATTTTGTATAAAAATTAAATATACACTAAATACTTCATATACTAACACGTTAAAATATATAAAACAAAAAATATTTTATATCCACTAAATCTATAAATATATGTTTACTTTAATTTGAAACATTTTGCTCTCATCACCTTGTTTTTACAGGAATACATTAAATTAAAAAAATATTAATCAATTTTTCAAAACTGATTAATTAATAAGAATGATGACAGATTAAACGTACTGGATAAGGCCGTTTATTATATTAATAGCAATAAAAATATTAGAAAATACAGTTAATTAAGATTCAACATAACAAATTTCTTAATTGTCAAGTTTTTTAGACCTATTTTTATTTATCTATTGTTTATTCGTCCCAAAATATTAAACTAACATATTTAATAAATAACATGGAATAAAAATAGTTTAATGTTATATTCCCTTGAGAAGTTTGCAATTTGCATTGCATATGCTGCACATTGTTCTTTATTTTTGCCTAGATTAGCAAGCAATTGTAGTTTTTTATTAATTTGTTAGCAATATTTAGTAAGGTGCAAACATTGTATAATTTACATTCTATCAGATTCACGTTTAGCAGAACTATCTTGCGCTGCATAAATAAACGCATCGTCAAACTGCAGTGTACTACGCTCAACTTGGCTAATCTGCAATTTTGAGAGAAATTAGGAATAGTTTAAAATGGGTACTAGTGATATTCAAAGTAGTATAATTCAAAAAAGAAGAAAATGGTGATTATATTATAGATACATGTTTGAAGAAGACAGAGAAAATTGTAATATTATAAAATGAATAATTTATTATTGCAGACGAAATAAACTAATGTCGCATATTGAGTTGGCGTTAAAAACATTATTTGTTAAAGTTCAGTTCAATTTTTTGGTTGGTTAAAATTGAATATATGATGGAAAAGCCAGGACAGAAGTTATGATTTTTTTAAAATTTACTAATTAATATGATCGAACATTCTAGAAAATAACGTTAATTTAATGTTACAATTGATGTAATATTTTTTGATTTTTACGAAATTTAAATATTTTTTACGATATTAAAAGTAACGTCAATTAACGTCAATTCGCAACTATTGTCAGTTTAAAATAAGAATTACTTCGTAAATATTACAATTTTAATAGAAGCAATTGCCATTATGACAATTATAAATTTTAAAACTTAAATTTAAGAAAAATTTTTATTTATAAGTAAGATAAAACAGAATATTAAAAATAAATTAACAACTGTAAATATGGTGGAAGGGCCGGACAAACTGTATTTTTTTGGTTAGAAAAATACTGAAAAATTTTAATGTATTGATTTATATAGTTTATTAAAATAGGTAAAAGTTAAATAAAATTCAACGTCTAAACATGTCAAAATACATCTTTTATTATGAGTTTCAGGACTTTCTTTGGTTTGTTGGTGGAGGTGCCGGTATTTTAAACGGTTTTTTGAAATATAAACATGTGTCTTGTATTTTCATTATTTCTTTGGTTTTAAATAATATTTTTAACTTTTCTCTGAAAGAACATTATTGATTTTTTTTCTTCTCTTGCAGTGTGAACCGGGTCTGGGAGCTAGCGTCATGTACAATCTGCTCTACAATCAGCCCCAGAAGTTGATGCTGCTTGCCGGTTGTAGCACGGTATGCACTACGGTAGCAGAAGCAGCTAAAATGTGGAATCTTGTCGTTGTAAGTGACATTAATATCTCTTATCTCCCAACTATTTTTGCAGCGATTTTTTTTCAGCCTAAAAACGCCAATATTATTTTTACCTTCATTACTAAAAAACAAAACAATCTGCTACAGTTTTTGTGATTATTTACTTCAAATAGAAATAAAATAATTACAACAATGTTTTAATCCTCTACCCAGTGCACAAGTGCAGCGTAAAAAGAGATCTCGGATTTAAATTACTGCTACTATTCAACAACTTTTCATTTTTTCTCTCTCTCTCTGATTCAACTCTGATTGCGTGCGCGATTTTGTACGCTTTTATAAGTGTTAAATAAAGAGACGGCGGATACAAACCGCAGGATTTTTATTGCTGTCAAGAGTCACATTGCTCGCACAATTACTAAAATTTTTTTCTTTCTATGTGGTTGCGAGGCCAAAGGTGAGGAATTTGTTAACGGTTCAAGCAATATTTTTTAATAAAATTCTAGATTAATAAGAAAGAGGGGACAATGTATTATGTGATTTGATTCATAGTAGAACTTAAGAAATTTCTGCTGATTTTTTATAAGGAAAACAAATATCACGTATTTATTGGATGATAGTAGATTGTTATGAGTTAATTGAGTAAAACATTTTTACGGATTTGGATTTGTGTTTTATTCTGATGGAAAAAATGTAAATTTAGCTAAATTATACGTTGCAAGATTTATTTCTTAAATATTTAAAGTTTTTATTTATTTGTTTTTTAATTAACTAAATTATATGCATCAATATTATAAGCACAATTCTTATTATTGGTATTTTTAGTTTTTTGTAGTTTTATTTTTAATTTAACGCATTGTGGTGTATAATTTACGCATATCTAAGAGTGCTACTAAAATTGTTTTGCAATTATTATCTTTGTAGATAAAAATTTATACAATTAAATCTCATAAATTTATTTTTTTTTATAAAAATTTAGAAGCAATTTATCGTTATTTTAGTGTTAATAAATTGTGTGGTGGAATATTTAGTATTAAAGCATAATTTTCTATTTTTTGCTACCTACTTGAGATAAATAATTAATTTCTGTTTATTCGGCAACTATTCTTAGTTCAATACCTGTATACATTTAAAAGTGATGATGGTGAATGTGCTTGGTTTAATACAAACTGGTACTGGTGGCCAGGAGTAGACTCAGGTGGGCAGGGCATGTGTTACGTATGGACGATAAGAGGATTGTAAAAAACATCTTGTACGGCGAGCTTGTGCACGGGAGCAGAAAGCTAGGATGTCCTCGCCTCCGCTACAAAGACGTTCTCCACGAAACGCTGAAGAGCGTGAAGACGGAAGAGACATGGGAAAATAAATCAACGAACAGAGTAGAATGGAGGAACATTATCAACACCTACGAAGTCCTATTTCGCAACCAGGCAACCTCCAATGCAACACACAAACAAAACCTGAATTTATTTTGATACCCTCAACATGGTTTCTTTCTCTCTTTATACTCGAAGCGAGTAATGGCAATGAATGGAATGGAATATTGTTCATAACATAAGTTAATAAATTTGTACATTATATTTTTTTAATATTCAATGATTTTTTGTTTAACTCTCTAAATCATAATTTATTTTCTTCATTTGTCAATAAATGCAAATTCAATTGATAGTTTCTTATTTTGGAAAAAGTGAACTGAAGTAAATTACGGTATTGATGTATTATTATTAATGTATCTGATATTTTTTGTTTTTGAAGCCTATTTTTTAAGGGGTTTTATTATTTTTCACAAGAAATTTTTAAGCACAATTTGAAATAATGTAATTAAACCTTGAATTTTGTTAAAAAAACATGTTGTTGAAAATTTGCACTATAACACTTAATTAAAATTGATTTATAAAACGTTTTCGGCATGTTGCCTTCTTCAGCATTATTGCCGAAAACGTTTTATAAATCAATTTTAAGTAAGTGTTATAGTGCAAATTTTCAACAATATGAATCTTAAACACTTCGGGACCACACTCAACAATACTTTAAAAAAACATGTCAATATTGAGAAAAATTGTTGAAATTGAAACTTTTCTTTTATTTTGCAAATGTTTTTTAATATAATGATAAATTTTAAAACCACAATACATATACTAATTAACTTGATTAAACTAAATAACATTTTTTATTGAAATTTCCAATTCAGTTTATTGCTATCTCTATTTAAATTATGTTTGTAAATTGTTAATTTTAATTTGACAGCATGCAATCTTAATTTTTTATTTTTTACTCAATACATTCTTCTGTTCTCGGCATATATCAAAGATATAATTAGTTTTTGCAAATTTAAAAACAATTTCTAATGTATCATAATATATCAAAATTCAATTAAAAGTAATTCATTTTTTAATGAAATAGTAGTATAATACAAATTCTTTAATTTTTTCTAATCTATAAAAAAAATTAATTTAATAAACTACAAGTTATTCTTATTTATACTACGCCAATTAATAATGCAATTCTAATCTTCAACTCAATTTATTTTTAAACCCACTAAACTAAATCTTTCATAGAATTTGATAGAAATTGATGAAGCGCTTAATTACGCTATTAATAATTTGAGGCGTGAAAATAGACGTAGTCGGGTTGATAACTCGCTTCAAATATTTAAAATGACATTTATTTGTCCATCTATATTAATGTGATGAAGATAAATAACATTTGGGATAATAATCATACAAATAGATTTAGTGGAAGTTTAAATATTTAAAATATATTATTAACTTAAATATAAAATATGAATAGAAATTGACTTATAGTGTTATGATTTCTAAATTATTGGTACTATAATAAATAAAAACAAAAGTAGTATTTTTAGTTAGAAGTTTCTAGTTTCCAAAAAAAAACAAATTATTTAAAGAAGAATTATTAATATTGTAGGTTAAAATTATACACGAATTAAGTATATTAACGTGGCATTTATATTCAAAAATAAAAAATGTGATATGTTTGTTGATTACTATATAAATTGACTTTAAATATGAATATCGATCTAAGTTGATTATATTTTGTATTATTTTAATAGTAAAATCTGCAAATGAAATAATACATACTACCAAAATATGAACATTTTAGTTTTGCATCGGTTAATATTAATTAATTTATATATTATATAATGTAAATTATTGTGTTCTGCTGAATTTGTCAATAACTACAGTAAAATAATTATAATATATAATGCGATCTTGTTTATTTGCAGTAAAATATTATTTGCTTTATTTATTATTTAAAATAAATTTTAATTCGAAAGAAATTAATTATCTTTGGGACGTACTGCAACCTTGGCCTTTATTTCATTATACTGTGTCAACTACTAGAGTTTTTATTCTATATTATTATTTTAATATATAATATATTTAGCAGTTATTAAGATTAAATTCGCTAGAAATGTATGTTTTAATAAATATATCTCCAGCGGGATTTGAACCCGTGTCCCATTCACGTCGCTGTCACTGCCACAAATAACCTACTGAAGTCCGGAGCAGGGCAAATAATAATTATTAATATTTCTGATTAATATTATACATAAAAAAACGTATATTAATGTGATTTTTAAATGCAGAAATAATTAATGAGACATTATTACTGATTACCTAGTAAGTTTGTAGGCAAAATTGTAGATTTATGTTCACTTTCAGAAAGAAGTAAAATATGTTATGAATAACAAAAAGTAAAAGATTAAAGTGAATTGTCAATTATTTCTGGTTTTAAAGTTATTGAAACAATGCTAATTTATTGATTAAATCAGTTAAATTAAACTTAGAAAGAAAGTTTTTTTTTATTCAAGATCTGCATTGTTTAATATCAATTGGTATTAAATTAAATATTTTAAATTAATATTTTAATATGAAATAACTAATGTTTATAGTAAATTAATTATACTATATATCGCTACTAGGTATTATTGAATTTGCAGTAAAACTGTAGGGATTAACAATAATTTGAAAGCCTAATAAACAAATAATTACCTTTGTATAACATCAAATATTATTTACTTTTTTTAAGCAAAACTTTATTTAGAACATTTTTGTTTTCTATTTATTTATGTGCAATTTTTAACATTTTAACTTTTATGAACATTACGTTATGACTCAGCCAACATATTAAATATTTACACTAATATCAAATACCCGTTTTGGATTCAAACTCTGCAGCGTATAAGTTTGAATTGATGTGCACTCCAGAAACTCATACACTCTTGACTGCGATAATAATTATGATCATATGCCATAATTAAACTCTGCTGTAACGCAATACGCCTTTGCGGCGGGTGTTGTGATCTGAATGTGCCGGATATGCACAATTTGCATTACGTTTCTGTATGTATAAATACACATGTCAATACGATACAACCAATGCAATGGGCAATCAAGTCTGGCATGCTTGGGGAATGAAAATTATATATGGGATTCATCTGTTACACTAGGAAATAACATTTTAATTTAATTATTTAATATAATTGCGTAGAATTAAATATTATTTGCTATTATACTTTATTCGGTAAAGCAGCATCTTTATTATGATTTTGTGATAGTCGGTCATAAGCTTAAATTGAACTTGTTTTCTCAGCACAGTAAACTCATTGTTGCTAAATAGTACAACGCATTATTGGTAGATGTCGTGAAAGCGCTATAAAAAAATCTTTCTTAATTTTAAAATATAAGAAAACTGCAATTTGATATTTATCTTGTACTTTTTAAGAACTAAGATGCTATTAGATCGCATGTTAATGGATTATAGTTATTTGTGTTTTATTTATTATGTCAATAGAGTGAATTAATACACTCTACCTATGAATGAATTCAAACTAAGTCTTGTATTTCAATAAAGTAATTAATTTTCATATTCTTTGATTTGAAAAAATTTAATTGGAAGTTATTTAATTTTTCTATATCTTTGTTGTCAATTTTGTTCTATGTTTTTGTCTTGATTGGAATTTTATTAAATAAAACAGGTAATTCTCTAACGTCTGCTCGAGCATTTCCTTGTCGACCATTCGCTTTCGGTTACGTAAACGTAAACATTTTTCATATCCAACCGAGTCCTTGGTGAAAATTTGACGGCGGCGGAGATTGCGGTCACTACGATGCAGAAAAATCTCGCGGAGAAAACAAGAAAAACCCATAAACTTCTCGATATTTAGATGATGTTGGAGAAAAATGCGTTATTAGATTAAGTTACAGATTTATGTTACTTATTTTACATGGTTTAGTTAACTTACTTCTTCACAAAATAACAAAGAGAAGAAAAATAAAAAAATTAAAATACTTGATAAAAGTATCTTAAGAAGCAAAACAAAGAAAACACTGTTTTAGAAAATATGTACTAATTTTGTTTTCAATGCTATACAGTTTTTTTAGCATTTTTACCTAAATCTTCATAACCTATAGCTGAAATTTTTTTCCTGCAAGTTGTTCTGCAAATCATTTTGATGTCTTATTATTAGGTTAGTTTAGTAATAAGGTTAGGTTAGGTTTTTTGATAAGACCACGCTTCTTGTAACTAAAGAAATACTGTTTTTGATAATATTTAGTAACATCAACGCAAACTAAAATTGACAAGATAAAAAACAGTGCTGTTTACTTGCGCTGTTAGCGTCAGTTAGGCAGTTTTTGCGTCGGTTTGATTTATTAGCTTAAGTCAGAAATGCCAACATAAATTCAGTATGTTTTTGTTCAATTATTGATTTCAATAATTAATCACAGATATACTATATATTTTATATTACATAATTTCTGTAATCTAAACTATCAGTGTTTATTTATTTTGTAAGAAATTATTTCAAATTATTAGTTATGTCATTCATATATTAAATGCTTAATTTGATCTAATGACATTATTTCTTTTACTTTTTTCTATTTACTCAAACTTTCATTACTTACTGCTTTCTCATAATGATTATAATATAAACACAAAATATTAATCACAAGAATATGAATTATTTGTGTTAGTATAAAACTCTCTTTCTGAGTTTTATTTAATCCATTGAAAGTTCTTGATAAGGAGTGTTTAAGTCAGTTCGAATTTAGTATTCACGATAATTATCTTTGAGGGTCGGATTGGTATTAGAATGTCTTGAAATTGAATTGGAGTACATTCAGAATTCTTTCTAATGCAAGAGCAAGCGGAAGAATATGAAAAACGTTATGGGTAATCTATCTAATAGCAACCAAAATTTGGTCAAATAAAAATATCGAATTTTAAAAAAATCGACACGATTTGAAAAATTTTAGAAACCTATTTATTTGAAAATTATGATTGGTTAAATGCTGATAATGCCATCTTGATCGAAAATATTTTTTAAGTTCTTAAATATTACAAACATCGTCGATAGTATAGAATCTTTTCAATCAATATTGTATCTCATTTTCTTCCATTTTAATTTCCCTGCTTTATTTAATTTTATTTCATTGTATTGCTTTCATTTGCGTTTGCGCGTTTATTACCAACTTTGCCTGCTTGGCTACAAAATGCGCAAATCATTCCAGCAAACATTTGCTCTGCACGAAGAATAGCAATTGATTCGTGCGCGTCGCAAGATTTACATCCTCCTGCATTGACACACATCACCAAGTCTTGACTTCGTTAGGCACTGATTCTAGCTGACTCGCCGCCTCTCGCACACGGTCAACGCCTAGGGCAAACACTGACGTTGGCGACGGTGGACTTTTCCGAGCTTCGGGTGCGCTCTGCAAATATGTAAATCGACGCGCAACGTGCCCTAATTACATTAGGCTGATGATTTTCAGCGCGAGAGTGGAAACTGCTCGAAATGTGAAAGTTGTTGAAGAGAACGTTTTACTGGATTACGCCATGTTATCTATTAAGTATATATTTTATACATTTTATATTATGCATGCACTTTTTGCAACACCAAATGGGAGTGGATGTTACTTAATATTATGAGTTTTAGTTTAGAAGTACTTTTTGCATCTTTTTATGACAATTATTATTCTAACGAGTTTAATTCATGACGAGTTACATTAAGAAGTTTCAAATTATGTTAACGAGTTTTATTCTAATATCTTCCTGCTTTAATGCGGTTGTCATGTTATGCGAGAAACAAATTATTGCACAGCTTTATTCAGAACTTACTATAATTAACAAACAAAAGAAAAACGGAAATGAAAGTAAAATCATTAGAATTTGTTTTGTACAATTGTACCATTTAGGTATTAAATAACAACAAAATATTCTCTATCGATTATTTTCTCTTTTTCTTCTTATTTTGCATAATAGTATACCACTTATTAAAATAAATGACTTCCTAAATAATTTCATACTTTATCCTCATTTTAATTTCGAAGACATTTTAATATTTACAATATTCAGGTACTAATTAAATAGTTACTTTAATCTTTTTACTCTCTCTCCGTTTCCAACTGCTTTTTGTTTCTATTTGAGCGTCTCCAGTTCCGCTGTGTTTTTATTTTTCAACTGGCATGGCAAATAGAATTAATAGAATAAGAATTTTGGAAGAAAAATTAAGTAAATTTAAAACCAACGAAAGCAAACATTTTTAAGTTTGAATTAAATAGGTAAGATAACGGTC
Organism: Diploeciton nevermanni; assembly: GCA_027575565.1. Taxonomy (NCBI): domain Eukaryota; kingdom Metazoa; phylum Arthropoda; class Insecta; order Coleoptera; family Staphylinidae; genus Diploeciton; species Diploeciton nevermanni. The sequence goes on from JAODIE010019728.1 coordinate 9,839, forward strand.
ATTAGATGGCAACTTAAAGTCTTTTTTAATGAAAACATTTAAATATATCTATGCCTAATAAAAGTTGGGTACTGGTACATTTAATAATATAATAATTTATTTATAAAAAATATATAAAATTTTGTAATGTCAACTTAACAAATTTAGAAATTATGACAATACTTACTTGAAATGTTAAACACTTATTTTCTTTTCTTAGGTATTTTAAAATTAAATGAATAAAATTGATATATTATGAGCAATCAAATCAAAATAAATTATATAAAAATTTTGTGCTTAAAAAAATCAGGTTTGTAGTAAGGAACGTCATTAAAACAGCGATTTAAGTTTATTCTACAAATCGTGGCTAATTTATTGCAACAATACCTAGGTGACGTATTTCATTTTGGTTTAATAATTAATAGACACATGACGTACGAGTTCGCAACTTGTTTCAGATGCTTGCCGACGTCTTATTCAAAATAATTAGTGCACGGAAATTAAACAAATATAAAGGAAAAATAAATTATTAACTTATAATACCGTAATGAACAATAAATTTTGATGTTCACTTGGAATTTTTTTTTTTAATTTTTTTATCTTTAATTTTCACCTACATCGAAACTATCTTTAAATTATTTTTAATTAATTTGCCACCTAAAATTTACCTATTTTATTTGGATCAGTTATTGGCTAATGATAAATTGTTGTAATTTTACATCTTTTGTAATCACCATGTCTACGGAATTTTCAGTAATGATGAAACTAGTCTTATGATTGTAGGTACTTGATGCGGAATTTTTTGGGTGAAATCTTTAAATTCCCGACTTTACATGTGGTTAGTTTTGGCCGCTGTGTTCAAATCGTTTAATTAGAAAACTTTTTGCCACCATCATGGGGCGCGCAGCTTGCTACCCGGCGAATATCAGTTTGTTCGACATTACTTTATATTTTCAAGGCGCACAACTCAGAAACTTGAAACGAAAAGTAAAAGGTTTTTGCCAACAACAGAAAAGCCGCAAATTCTATAGACAGTTAAAGTGAGAGTTGCAAACGTCGTAAAATAAGAGATTTCAATCAATATATTTTCCATGCAACACCCAGAAAACGGCAGTGAAGATGAAATTAAAACTTCAATTTCAATGACAATTACAGAGTTTTATCAATGTGCCGCACGCACTATGGTATCAGTTTTTTTGTTTGCATATCTAATTAACTGCCGCCGCCATTGTGGGAGATATGTTTTAATTATGTACCTTCGGCAAATTTAATTTTCTTCGATTCTCAACATATTTTTCAATTACTATCGATAAGAATTTAACGGTAGTGATGATAATTTCCAAAGTGATTTTATCATCTGCGTTTAACTAACATGTGACGTACAGCGGCGCTGATAAGATGAACAAATGAGGAAAGAAAACGCACGTGGCGGTGTCTAATGGCTAGCTGTTAACGGTAAGTGGGTAAAATGAGGGTAAACGAGGTTGCAGCAAATTTTGAAGGTGATATATGCGCGTGAAGAAGAAGTCTGGGAAATGACGGGCAGTTTTTAAGCAATGCAAAGTAAACGGAAACCAGGTGAATGCAATTAACTTTTTTATCATATTTTTTATAGCGAAAGTTTTATAAATTTATTTCTCTTTAGCAAGGAAAGTTTGTTTTATTACGTAATAAAATACTATAAATTATTAGTTTATAAAACATCTTAATTATTCTTTTGTGCTAGGCGCAACTTAAAAATTCCGTGTTTTTCTGCACCTCCACTATTCAATAAACGATACTTTTCTTGCAAGCACTCAAGATTTATATTCTGTTGAGCATTGCTGCATACATGTATTTATTTCCTTCACCTGACAACATTTACATAAACGCGGCTTTTGCTAGAATTTTGAATTTATGTTGAAGGCTTTGCATCTAGTTTTAGGAGCTGCCAGGCTAGCAACTTGGATGCAACTGTAAGAATTTTAGAAGGTTTTCCAGCGAAACGTATTAGAGTAGATATGAAAGATAAAAGGCACAAGATAGGAGAGAGCACTTAGGGTTCTACTTTTAGTGCAGAAGATGAGTTCTCTAAATTAATTAGAAATTATGTGGGTAATTGTAATTTGAAGTCAGATTGCAGAAAGAATATAGAAGGAAAAAAGATAGAATTAACTTTATTTGCAAAGAAAAATAATTTATGAATTTAATTTGTGTGGCCAAGTGAACAATTCGTTACATGAGGTTAAATAATTATTTTTTATTCATTAAATAATCAGTATTTTTATTACCCTCAAATACAATATTAACAAAATTTTTATTTGTGTTTTTTGATAATTTGCCAAAAATAAAAACTTGTTTTTGAAGGTTCTACAACATTTTTTCATTTCCTCAGCGTTTTATAAATATTTTTTGAGTCATTTTCATCTGCTAACAGTTTTGAACATCATCATTCTTAAACCTTTTCTTTTGTTTTACTACAACACAGGCCAAAATATTTGCAACAAAAATTTTCTTGCATTTTATACTGTTTTTGCTTATCATCAGGGCGGCTTCAGAAGTAGCAACTCAAACGCAATATTTGCAGTTAAAATTATTTCCGCGTTCCCTACTAAGAACGATTTTCTACCCCCAAATTGTTTTGTTTGCAGTTGAGCTAATAAGATACATGTCTTAGAGGCACAATTCTAACTTTCCGCACAAAATATATAACCAACTTCAGTCTCGGTTCATACGAAATGCGCACAAAATATGATATCTGTTTTTGCGTTGGCGGCACATGTTTAATGTAATTTTGTACCTTCCTATTTTGTGTTTTGGTTTGTATTTGGTATTTTGTATTTAGTCAGTTGTGGTTTTGTCTTGGCTTTGTTTTACTTTAATCTTCTTATTATATCAGTTTGTTGATAAGTTGATATCATTATTAAAGCTGGCATTTGCATAAACACAATTTGAGCACAGTTGTTTGTATGCAAATGCTAGTAGATTTTCTCTTATATTCTGAAACTTGTTGGCACCACTCGTAAATTGCGGGATGTTGGTCGTTAGTCTCGTTAGTTTCAGTCTTAACTCGTTAGGTGGTCTTTCTACCTCGTTAACCATCTTACCAAAAAAAAGAACAAACATCAAGAGAAGAAGATTTTTGTGGATTTTTTAATGTTTAACATTGATTACTATTTTTAACATAAAGAATAAATGTTTGAAAAAAAAAACAATTATTTCTTAAAATTAAAAGTGCAATTTTTTCAAATAAATATTGTACAGATTGAATACATTATAGCACAATTTATAGATTTTCAATAAATTTATAAATTGTAAAAAAAAGTTAAATTACACTACACAATAATTGAGGTAATGTAGAAAAACACTCAAGTTTGATAATAATTTGTAAAGTATTAGTTATTAAACAAATAATGGCATTTTATTTTAGATTAAATTAGCTTGTAATATTATTAATAATTTTTTTATAAAATAAATAGGAAGGTTAAAAAACAGCTAAGGGTACAAAATATAAAATTAAGTTGCTTGAATTTTTATATATATTTTTGCAGATAACTTTTTACTGTTGTAAGTTGCTAGTTACTAGCAGATTTATATATTTTTACAAAATATAAATAAATAAAAATTGTTTCAAATATTATGTAACAAATTTAAGTCGCATAATTTTCATTAAGTTAAAATTGCAATAAACTTTCAATCCTTGTCTATTTCTTTAAAAAAATTGTTATTGCACAATCAGTTTTATTTTCCAAATATCTCATAATATAAAAATAAATCTAATTATAATTTTTGAGGCAACAATATCTTAATAACGGTTTACATCGCTAGAAATATTATTTACTCGCCAGACAAAAAACTGGTGGAGTTGTATTTGCGCACCTTGGCACTGCACAGTTCTGCACTTGATATTTGCTGAACTAACATGTGACATTTACGATTTACTCTCAGTACAATAAAAACTGTGTGTCAAGACAGAAATAACTTGTTATATAGAAAATGGTTGAAAAGCTGATCTGTAGATGACTTTTAAAGTGAAGGCATTTTATATTGTTAGTTCAAAAAACTTTCAGCATGTTTTACACTCAAATTGAATTGTTGCACACAAAATTAATTACATATTTGATTTGTGTGCGTAAAAATGCATGTTGATTTTTTTTAAGCAAACGCTGTATTTTTTACACGAAACTGTACTCGTTTCTGTTTTGTGGTGATATTGATTTACGTTCTCAAAGAACTTGCAGCACACGTTTTAATTAACATTTAAAATTGCGTGGCTGCATGCTGAAGAGCAAGACGCATGGATATTGTATGGAAATAAGCAGAAAATGTTGAAAATTTAGAATGAAGCAGAAAATTGCAAAAACATGCTAGAAAAAAGTTACTAATATAAAACTTGTTTCCCAGTTATTTTTGAATTCTGAATGAAAATCTCTTTGTGTACACAATTTTATAGTTTGGTGAGGATATTTTCACATCTCTTAAGTTTTTATTAATTGTACCTAAATTTTCTCAACTTGAAAGCGTAATGTTATAAGTACAACATCGTGTATTATTCTAGCATTTCTCTCTGCATTAACATCTTCGCATTTCCCTAAAGGCTCAAAACAGAACACAATCTTTGGTAAAGATTGATAACGATAAGTATTATCCTTGACGTTAATATCATAATTCTCTTGGAATGATTGTAAAATGTACAGTTAACAGACTGTTAAGAGATAAATTTTCTGACATTCTATTGCAGTTTCTTTATAGTAAAAATTTAAAAAATAATATTTTATATTTAAGTGTTAAAATATTATATGAATGAGATATTATTCTTAGTATAAAAATGTAGAAGAATTTTTCAGGTAATTTGAGTTTGGCTCAAGGTAACTATAAAAATTTAAATAAAGTTTTCTAATGGTATATATTTTTAAACATTAATATATTAAACATTAAAATACAATTCTATATAAGTACTACAAATTGCTTAATGTATATTACAATAATATTTATTTATTATGAATGATTGCAAACATTTAAACATTGCGGGTTTTTTTTAATTACATGTGATTTTATATTTTAAGCAATAATAAGATGTTTAGATTGCTTATAAAATTTGGGTTGAATTATTCTCTTAGAGATTTTAGTTAATTGATCATTCAGGTGCAACCTAATTAACAAATTTGTGACACATTCTTAAATTTAAGTATATTTTGCTTTAATAGGATTGTAAATTAATAGCAGATTGATTAATTAATAATAGAATTGTTTTAATTTCAACTAAATTAAATTATGCACCATGCGAATTAGTTCTCATCTCATGCCATAAAGAACATATCATTACCATCAGTCTCAAGTTGCTGTAAATTATAGACAGTGTATTTTGATGATAATTGTCGAAGTAGAGAGTAAGTCTTCTTACTGCACCTATGTTAGGTGGATGGCTTGAAAGGGAATCTCTAGATGGTCGTATATTTTGCAGGGCGGGTTTTGGTAGACTTCCGTAAAGTTGTGGTAATTCGGCAATCCGAGGCATCATCACGCGCTGAGCCGAACATTGCGGATAAGTAATTCAGTAATTATTAACCTCGTGGGAAGCATAAAACTTAAATTGTATATTTGCGAAGCAATGAAACCAATTGGCAATTTGTTTGCCAACAAAAAAAGATAAAGAGTTGGGAATACGCAAGACAAGTTAAATCATTGTTAAGAAGTGAGAACAAATTGAGGGTTAACTAATAAAAAACATTTGAAGTTTTATATTATATGGGAGAATTTATAACTACAATAGAACCATCAATAATCTCAACCTTTTTGTACCCGATTTTCGGCTTTACTTGACTCCCCACCACTGTCCGCTCACTAGCTGTATCACTTTCCTATTCGGCAGGATGCAAACTCTCAGCTTGGTTTGAAGCTACAATGCTTAGCGAAGATCATACCCTTTACTCTTTATTTACATAAATACAGCTTACAAATATAATGAAATAACAATTTATATTTATGTTTACAGTTACGTTTCATTACCTACTATGTGTTTATATGAAATGATTAGCTTAAGTTATTAAGTTACTATGTGCTATCAAGGCGACTTTTGAACAATATACGATAAACATATTAGTGGACATTTTCACTAATTTAATTTTGATGGTTTTCATGATATTATTTTTTTAAAAGATACTAATTTCGGAAAAAGTTGTATTTAAATATATGAAAATAACTTTGTTTTGTGGGAATTTTTAAGGAGTTTTTATGATTACATAATATTATAGACATATCCTAAAATATTTATATTAATTTTTTTGCCTATTTAGTTATTTTATTATTGATGTTTGAGAACTATAGTTTAAAGAAAGTTTTTACTTTTAAATTATATTTAATTTTTATTTATACCTATGAATATCTTATTTATTTATCTTTGCTAGTTACCTTAACAATATCCTCTTAAAGAATTAAACCCCAAAAAATATTTAATTTATAAAATTGAGAATTTTTTGGTTTATACGAGTTTTAATGCATTTTTGTAAACCCGTTTTATTGTAAATATATTTTAAAATATATTTATTAAAATGTTAGTTTTTAATTTTTTTAATTATTTAAATCTTTAAATTATATAAATAATAATAACGCTTATAACTAGCAAATGAAACTAAAAAAAATTAATAATTTTTACATTAATAGTCATTTTTTTATCTAGTTCGTAATAAAAATGAGATATCGTTAAATATATTCTTGCAATAATTATTTATCTAAAGTTATCATTTTTAATGATTGAAAATATAAATTTAGATATATTTAATATACAACTTTTCGGAGTTTTCTATTTGAAAAAATTAAATTGGTATTTTATTGTTTAACGTTAAAAACTATTAATTTAATCAAAACTTACAAGTTAATTATAACAGAGAGAATAACAATAAATGTGCAATCTTCTAGGAAATAATGTTTAATGGATTTTATTTATATATTAAAACTATTTTCTAAAATAATTTAATTAGTTGACTAAATTCCTGTTCATTGCTAAACAAATGAACATAACATAAAATAATATTGTAATTACAACCCACTCATGAATTATTGCAAAAAGGTTAGTCTATTTGCATTTTAATTAACAATTCTACTCTACAGTACCTAAAACTTTCAAATTAGTTTCATTCCGCATTATAAACATCGCAAACAGTAATTTTATGGCACATCTCTGCTCAATAATAATTAATTTTCACATCTAATTATCACCAACAAATTCTAATCTAATTTTATCTACAACCATATTTAATCACAATACAAATATAATTAACAGTGTGCGTCCGCAAAAAGGAAAATTTCTTTCTGAATCCAATGGTGTAATCAAATTTTCATTCTTTGCTGCGGTTGATGTTACTGTGGAACAGTAAATTTTTGATACCGATTGCATTAAGGGCAGTAGATTAATCATGATGTACTGAAAAAACGGTTTTCTTAAAATCTTTAAGCGATTGATTGAACATTTTTTTAAATTTTGAATTTAGTGTTTGACCACATTTTGGTTGCAATTTAATATATATTGCCATAACTTTCGTAATTATTATTAGATCATTTAATTGTATTTAGTAATAATTCCTGCCCCGCTCCGTACCTCAGTTGGTAAACTGAGTGTAGCAGTGACAGCGAGGTGCATAATCTGAGGACTCGGGTTCAAATCCTGCTGGTCTCAATAACTGCTAATAACCCTGGTAGTTGATGCAGTATAATGAAGTAGAGGAGGTCAAGTACGGTATTGGTTATTGACGTAATAAAAAAATTGAATTGAATAGGTACTGAAAAAATGAGTAAAAACGTAATTTATTTATTTTTAATAGGTACAAAGTTATGTTATCAAAGTGCATTTTTAGAACAAAGTGCAGACGCTTATTTGAACGCAAATTCCGAACAACTATATATTTAGAATAAAGTGAAAGTATGTTCACTCGACGCTAGTATTCCAATTTTCTTGACGCATTTAGCTTTGGAGATAGAATTTTGTTAGTCGAAACATTAGATCTTAATTTTGACTCATTTTCGTGACAGAAACAGTTCGAATTCTTTGACTCTGAGTTGCGTGCGGCAAGTAATGCATATATAAGTGTGCTTTTTTTTATAGAAGATTAAGAATCACGCATACACCAAATTTCTACATTTTCATCTACAATACAATTGGGTCGAATGATTCAAAATTAAGTCTTAATTTTTCGTAAGGAATGGAATCTGTAAGGAATAAAAAACAATGAAAAAATAGGATTGTTTCAATGGCCTGCTTAGAATCTATTAATATTATAATGTTTTTAGATAAAACTTGGCAATCGCTGATTATTACATAAACCGTTGTAAACTAATGTAAAGCACTCTAAACTATCAATGACGTTATGCGCCGCATCCACATCGCGTTGGAATCAAGAGTAATGTTATTACATTCATCGTGCAGATAGCAATAACTTGTTATCTTTCCATTAGGCCGATGGCAGCGGCGATTATAAAGGCATCAACGCATTGCGATAGTATTAGTATCATGAGCGCGTGATTTTAATTTGAACGTTTGAGCTCGGCGAACAATTAGTAATTGGGTTTGCGGATGATTGTTGTGTGGCAATTGTAGCTTCGCTTGAATGACGAGCATGTTTTATAAGCGAATAAGCAGCACTTTTCGAAATTATTAATTCAGGTGTAATTTGCAAGTTTTTGTAAAATTAAAATCAGCGTTTCCAATTTGGCAGTAGTATACAAAACTAGCAAAAAGCATTGAGAAAAGATATAGTTTGGAACGGATTTTATTGTGATTTTTAGCAAGCAGTCAAATAAGAAAAAATGGATTACAATAAAAGAGTTTTATTTCGAAATCGTACTTTATGAGTTGCTTACCCATACATGACAAATGTGACATTGCAAATTTAGTTTGTGTGTTTTATTTGCAATTACTATGATAGTTTATAATTCAGAAATTCAGTCAGAAACAGTTCGTTGACAACGTACACAAGAATAATATTTAATGCGGTTAAAATCAATTTGTGAAATAAACAATTTTACTTCAAGTTCTATTGATTCAATTTTATTGTTTTTAGCTCTCTAATCAACAACAAAAAATTATTGAAAAGATTTACAAATAAATAAAAATAATGGTGAAATTACAAATTAACCGTTGTAAACTAGAAATTTATAACTTTTTTTATAAAGCAAAAAATAAAAGTAAACTCTTATAAATGCAGATATTATTGATTCAAATATACTCTTAAATTATGAATTGTCTGTTTTTATAGAATGATGGGTGAATAATTGATTACCTATCCTGTCAATCCTCATTAGGAATTCGCGCAACTCGCAATATTCATCCCAATTTCATTTCAATAATTCCAATCATTAATTTCAGAATTCATTATCTAATTTTTCTACGGTATAATTAACCAATTAATAGGTTTAGTTGCTTTATTCAATTAGCTTTTGTTACAACTGCAATTGCATTCCGAAATTGGTGATTTCAACTTAAATCATTTCTACTCGTAATCAACATTTTTTACCACCTAATAAACCTTCAATGCATTCATCTACTATTATTATTAAATATTATATAATTTTATTAAATTAAATTATATAAGACTGTATATTCAACAGTTCTAATAATTTATGCATGGTTTATTTCAAAACTAATACCTCTTTCAAGTGCAGCAACTATTTTTTGTAAATAAAAATATTCCAATTCTTTCTCTGTTTGCCCATATATTGGGAGCAGATAGAAATCTTGGTGTTTAAATCGTAGCATGTGAAATAAATTTTGTTTTCAATTAAACCATCATTTTAGCCTCGCACGTCATCGGAATTCCTGACGGGAATGCATGCGTGTTTTTGGCAGTTTTCCATCCGGTCGAATGTTTTTTCCGCGCTCGCTACATGCAGAATGTTGGCCTGGGGGATTACACTCTTTGCGTATTACTTTGCTATTTTGATTGCAACTTGTAACATGGCAAAGTGGGAAAAAAGTCGATTGATGTTGTTTGAAATGTTCTTTTATATACTTTTTCAGTGACAATTTCATAGGTGAAATAATTATTTGTAAATAACCACTTCAATAAATAAATGTTTGGGGCATATTAATGCAATTGTATATAAAAATAGTGGAAAATTCAATAGTGTTCGTCACACAACTTTTGTTATACAAGTATCTATTCTATATATTCTAACACTAGATGGCGTCATATAAAATGACAACAAACACCCAAAAAAAAGGTTAACATAATTTAAGTTTACTTTAAAAGGCCATATTACTAGTTTATTTTTAATTATTATTTTTATTATTTTTGGAGGTACACCTCACTTGACTTTTACTTCTTTATACTGCATCAACTACCAGAGTTATTAGCAGTTATTGGGATTGGAATCGGTGGAATTGGTCAGTGGGCTTACCAACTGCGTTACGGAGCGGGGCTTATTCTTAATTAAAATTAATTAAATTAGAATTAACTTAACAAATAGATATTTGTCTATTAAGATTGCTAAAAAAATTCCAAGTACAAGAAAAAATCTGTCACATACCTCACTCTACACTAGATGGCAGTAAATATAAAATTCTACATCTAATTAATGTTAAGTTGTCACATCTAAGCTTTATACAAATATCACATGAAGGCCAATACAATTTTTTAACAAAATATGAATAGGTTTACACCCTTCATGTTTTTTTAAAACTAGATATTAATTATGGTAAGAAAGAAAATATATAATTTTATGTGAATCCAGTAAACATTAGCTCTAAATTGTTAAACACCTAGTAAAAACAGTTTGTGGCATCTCGGAGAGCCTGAAAGCACTCGAAAGTATCCGAAATTCGAGGCGCGTAACTTTTAGTTAGATTGTGGCATTCAATGAGTCTTGTTCATTCTGGCATAATGTAATAATGCAGTAATACTGACAAAAGAGAAACAAAATTCCACGCCGTACAAATGATCTTTCCGCAAACAAGAGCCGTATGAAAAGGGTTGAAGGCTATAAATAATACGTAGTTAAATCAAATATAAATTAAGATACCATGTGTTCTAAGCTTAATCATATTTTATAATATTAGATAACAAATTCAAAGAGTTAAACAGAAAAAAAATTAAATTGTCACTATAGAACATGTCACTGTTAAATTATTCCTGATATATTTAACCAAACATAAAGATTTTTTTGTACATATTGTAAACTTAACCATTATCTTGTACAATTGAATTATTGTAATTTAGCCCAGCACTTTACAAAAACCCATTTAAATCGTATATTTTTACTATATTACTTCATTGTCTGTGCATTGGGTTGCCTAACCTAATAAGGGACTAGTTCTGGCGCGGGCGCACTAATTGAATTTAATTTTACGTAGTAAGACTAAACTAATTCAGCGATGATAATGCAGTTATTTATGGTTGGCCATTTCAACCGTAAATGGGAGGGCAAATTGAGCACCGCTTCAAACTTAAGGGCACAGAGTGTGGGGCGGCACTTAGAGGTTTAAGAAAACAATCTTATAACGGGACTAATATATATAAATATAAGATGTAGTATATTATTCTTATGTTGGATTTAGTCAAATTTAAAGCGTTTGAATACATGCACAATACTTATTGATTATTAAATATTTATTACAAGTAATGAAATTTTAATAAAGAGAACCACAGAATTGCCTAAGATTCTTCAATAAAACAGCAGATATATGGTAAATAATTATAATTTATTTGAACTAAAGAACGTATTTATTATTTAATTCGTTTTCTATATCTTCTATATTAAAATAACACATTTAGTTTAAAAATTATTCAATTTAATGGTATCTTGTAGTATATTCTAAATAAAAAGCATAATAGATTACTCAGTGACCATAATATAACTGGTTATCAAAATTAACTAAACCGCCTCGATAACACACTTAACAGCAAGCTGGCTTACGAGTCAGGAGGGTTGCGAGTTCAATCCTAGCTAAGAACAAGAGAACGGTGCAGCTACTGCGCGACTAGTGATGAGAGGTTGTCAGTCTATGACCGATATGGTTGCAGTACGCTCACAAGTTATTACTCACCACGACGCCTTGCACCCAAAAATTAGGTATATAAGAATTGATATTGATTATGATTAAAATTAACTAGTTGAAAAAGATGAAGCAATAATATTATTCTTTCATATAAAATTATTGCTTTTTCATCATGTAACGATCCGAATCAGAGTCATTGTTGAATAACATTGCATGTGTTAACTTTTCATAATTATTTAGAGTGTCAATGGTTAGGTTAGGTTGTTACCAACACTTCAGGCCACCAAGATTCCCATTTCTACATTACGTTACCCATTTTTAAGCACCACCACCTCATTCTTCCACTAGAATTAAGAATTGCAGCTGTTCATTCTATCATAGTATCGGCAGTTACTCTAAACAGTTACTCTTGAGACAACAATGATGATAAATTTAGCATAAAAATAATCAAACAAGTTTCATTGTTTAAAGAAATTAACACCAAATGCAGAATAATACAGAGTTAAATTACTCTTTAAAACGAATCGATAACTAAACACAATAATCCAACCATATTTTGTCAATATCAAACAAAAATAGCTTTTACATCACAATTTCTCATTTTCTTCAATTGGAAAATAGCAGCATCCCTAAGTCAATAAGTCACAATCGAAAGCTGCACAAGCGACCGCATAAATATTGAATAAAACCACGGCCACTTTCCACACCGCCTCCTCAAAGTAAATAATGGCAGAATGACTTGCCACTCCCACTTGATTCGGCGATGAGGAACTCACTCTCAATACTTTTCAGTTTGCATTAGAGCAAGAAATACTTAACTTGTGCATACCAAGCAGACTCACAATGCCACTGCTGAGTAACCACAATTCCAATCAGCAAAGTTTACCAAGTAAGCACACTGTATAGCAAAGTATTTCTCATGGCATTCAATTTATATCGATCTGACATGCATATTTTAGTTTGTTATGTACGCGCAGGGTGAAAAAATACTTTCCGAATACTCGGGAGCATTTTGCATATTTCAACTGAAGCTGAGAGAAAAACTGTTTGGGATGAGAGGCGTCAGCAGAAAGTTTGTATGATCCAATTGTTATCATGATGCTGAAAATTGAATGTTTGCAACGTGTGCAGTGCAGTTTGCTTGAGTTGATTGAAGGTTTTGTTGTCGCGCAAAAGGTTCTGACATTTGGGAGGAGAAGTTGCGACAAGCAGAATGTAAATAAAATATTGATATCTTTATATGTTTTTCTTTTTTAATTAAAAACAGTGCAAGTCATCACCCACGTGTAAACAGGTGTTTAAAAATGCGCAATGAGAGTGAGCATGAAAAGTAAACCAAAAGTACGCTTACGCGTGCACTACTACATTCGTGTATAACTTCAAAATAACCAACACATTAAACAATTTCTTAATGCTTTTGTTATTATTCTGTGGTATTGAGTTAAGAGGAAAGGAGGAAAGAGGAGTCTTTTTTTATGTTTGTTTGTAAGAAATTGTGCAACTAATTACCGTAGTAACACATCTTTTAAATTGCGCTGTGAGTGTTTAGTGAGCATGTGTTTCACGTTAACCTAGGCAACACACTGTCATCATACTCTTTGATATTTCCATGAATTTACATAGATGTTATTTATTTAGGTAATCCAATAAGTTGCAGCTCATTAAAAATAGTCGTTATTCTCTTTCATTACACCATATTCATAAAGTGACAAACTTGTACATCGCGATGAGCACAGCTTATGATTATTTATAAGTTCAACTTATTTAACAGCCCTCCGCTATTTTATCATCTCCAACTTTTCCACTTTATTTTTCCGTTGCATTTTTCCAACATTAAATATCACCTAATAGTTTTCTTTCTTGTCCCTTAAAACTTGCAAACTTACAACTTTCAGACTGGAAGCTCGATTTACGTTAATTACAGTTATTTCTTCTTCTAGCGTACAAAATAAAATTTACACAATTTCTGTTAGACTTTTAATAGCTCAGTTTGATTAAAATTAAAACAATTCTCAAATACAACAAGGTCTCTGTGTAAAAAACTAACCGTGTAGGGCCACAGAAAAAAATATGGATTTCAATCAATGTTGGCTTATTTGGTTTTGTGGTATTTTCAGGAATTTCATGCGCGTTTTGTGTTGAATCGAATAAAAATTCATGTTTGCAAATTGGCTCAATTGCTCATGCTTGTTGTGAGTGCCAATTGCAGCTGTTTTCTTTTATGCCCTGATTGTTGGCAGTAAGGAAAGATGCAATGTTTTAGTCATGTTTCCATTTGCACATTACGCAAGTGTAAATAAGCGTCAATTGCGTACAAAGTGACGAAATGATTGAATATGTATACGAGAAGTTTGACTTCTTTCTGTGAAGCTCGGAAAATTGCCTTGCGTACTAATTTATGCGGCATGCAGAAAAAGAAAGGGCGATATCGTTTTTTCAAACTAAAAAATGCAATTTGTAAATATCAGTGCAAAGGAAAACGCGAAACCAATAAATAAGAAAAAAATCATACAAAGTTAGTCTAAAGCTGTAAACTGAAATTGAAATATTTCGATCTTAAACCGTTCCTGGAATGTCTTATTACATTTCTTGCAGAATCATTATTTAAATTACCTTCATGTCGCACGCAAATGACATCGAAAAATCCCTCTAATTGAAGCAAATAACCAAATAGTACATAATTTTATATACTGAGTACTTTAAATACAGGCAACGCAATATACACTTTCTTCTAGGGAAATATCAAGCTACGTTTCCAGATTGTCTACATCGATTATTTTCACTAAACAAGTGCCACATTTCTCTTTGAATCGATTGCTACTGTCGAGTACCTCACTTCCTTGGCCTCCAGCACCATACAACTCCATAATGCCATGCAAAGATACGTCTGTAGTAAATGTGGATATGTGCAACATTACACTACATCGTGGTAACAAACGCATATAATATTGAATCATATTGGGTTGCCTATCTCTCCGAGCGTTGTAATAAAAGCAAAGATCAAATAAAGTGTGGCAAGACAAATTTGTCCGTTACGATATTACTGTGACGTGATATGACTGAAATTGAATTGAATATTCCACATTTCGAATGGAATTCTTTGATGTACCTAGTGCAACAATGTAAACGTCTAATGTAATGCATTTAGTGTTATATTCCTTTGATGTTGACTGTAGCTGACACAAATTACATCTCTTGTATCTATAGTTATTACTAACGTTAAATAGCAAACTACATTAGACCATATTATACACGGGGGAAACACTCATACGTCCTCAATTCGAAATGCACCTGTCATACTCCTCGGGCTTCATTCGAGTGCATTCGAATGAGTTCGCGTGCTTGCAAATTCAAAATAACTTTAGATACAGCAGGTACGGCGACGTTGTTAAAACACAAGTTTTGTACAAAAACTGAATTGTTACAACAACGCATCTCACACAACAGTATGCACTCTGAGGCCAATTTCGAATGGAACTGTCATTCCCTTGCCGTTATATGACATTACGCACAGTACTTACGCTGTTTTTTTGTTGCAGTTGTGTTATGGAGCCAGTTCTCCTGCACTTTCCGACCGTCAACGCTTCCCTACTCTATTCCGCACGCACCCTTCAGCAACCGTACATAACCCCACTCGCATTAAGCTAATGAAGAAGTTTGGATGGTCTCGGGTCGCCATCTTGCAGCAAGCTGAGGAAGTGTTTATTTCGACCGTGGAAGATCTAGAAGCACGTTGTACTGAAGCTGCAATTGAGATTGTGACCAGGCAGAGTTTTATGACTGATCCCACGGACGCCGTGCGAAATTTGAGGCGGCAGGATGCACGTGTCATTGTGGGGTTGTTCTATGTAGTGGCGGCACGCAGGGTGTTGTGTGAGATGTACAAGCAGAATTTGTATGGGCGATCGTATGTCTGGTATTTTATCGGTAAGCAACATTGTGTTCCTGATCGAGTTAATATTGACATAGTAAGGTTGCGTTAGATTAAATTTTCCCATCCGTAGCTAAAGCGTTTTAAATCTTAGTACTTAATCCGATTTACTTTCATTGTATCAATTAGATATTTGGAATATCACAAGAAAAAACAACAAACTTGTAGCGTGAGCGTTTAATTGTTTTGTCAATTCATTCCTTACGCTGTACCTTGGGGCACAAGAGTCTATTGTTCTATTAATCAACATTGCAATAATTTAGTTTATCTTATCGAAGAATATTATTTTCATGTGTCAGGTGTATTAGTTTTATAAATTGTCGATTCTATGTCTTCTTAGCAATGCTACAGAAGGAGACACTAAAACCAAACCAAATTCAATGTGCGGCTTGCATAATTATTTTTTTTAAGGTATTCTATTGTGTTAATTGATTTCTCTCTCAAGAGAGCTCCCGTCCACCACGTTTCCGCTATAACTTTTATAACTGAAAGCATCGACGTTAAGATCTAATGAAAGAGGTGTCAATTAACAGCCCGCGAGAGGGCGCAGCGTCAACCGGCTTCTTTGTGCCCGCGCGGCGGTTTTTCTTTTTCTCTTGCCAAAAAACGTAACGTAGCTTTTTGTTTCTTCTTTTGACTTTCAACTTTCGCACCCAACACACTTCTTTTTGTACATTATTTTATCGCCGGCTTTTACTTCCTGGCACGAGTGCTTGCTTTTAATGATAAAAGACGTCGTGCAAACACGACGCGACGTTATTTTCGCATGCCGACGCAAACTAAAATATACAGGGTGTTTATAGACGTTGACAATAAAACATCACAGACAAATTTCAGCCTAAGCACTGAAAATTAATAACAATAACAAGAAATAATTCACTTTGTGAACAATAAATATGCTTGCGAATTTTTTAAGTGCAATTAATATGAATTTTTGTTTACTCTACACGTTGTCTCAATGATATCTGCGCCAAAGACGTTTGGTCCAAGCCGACAGACATCCAAAAGCATTTTCTATTAGATGTGACATCGTTCATACACTTCTGCCACGCTTGGGGTCACTTTTTTCTGCATGCTGCTTTCTTAAAAGTGAATTGAGAGAAAAAGCAAATAAAATATATATGATGGCGTAAATGCTCTTTGGCTAGACAAGAGTGTCCGCCATCACGCGCTGTCAAGTCAAGATGGCGATGAATGGGCCTTGATATAAATTACATCTCTCTCAATTTATCCTCAATAACTACTCTTGTGGAAAAAAAATCAACTGAGAAGTAAATATCCTCATTCTATGTAACAAATTTACTAGTGTTCCGTTATCTTAATTCAACCCAAAACGCGTTCTACTATCTCGATTATCTCTTGATCGGACTCCATTTAGTTTATCTCTGTTACTGTCGGCCCTTATCATAATATCGTGATAAGATAAATTGCGATTTGTGCGCTGATGTCGTTATGTTGCTGGGCGCAGGATGGTACGAGGATAATTGGTTCGAAGTGAACCTGGAGAAAGAGGGCATCGACTGCACCGTGGAGCAGATGCGCAAGGCGGCTGAAGGCCACATCACCACCGAGGCGCTGATGTGGAACCAGAACCTCAACGAGCGGACGATCTCGGGTATGACGTCGGAAGACTTTCGGCTGCGGCTCAATGATGTGCTGCGCAAGGAGGGATACGATATTGATAACCAGCGCTTTCCCGAGGGATATCAAGAGGCACCCTTGGCGTATGATGCCGTTTGGTCGGTGGCGCTAGGTAAGAGTGGTTATGCCTTAAATTAGGATGTTTCTTTCTACCGTCGTGGTAGGAAGTAGTTTGGACATTTTGTTCGTTTCTTTACAGCGTTCAATAAAACAATGGATCGTCTGCACAAATATGGCAAGAGCCTCAAAGACTTCAACTACAACAATAAGGAGATTGCTGATGATATTTACTCAGCGATTAATTCTACACAATTTTTAGGAGTTTCAGTATGTATTACAATCAAATTGATTTGATTACTTACTAGTTTACACTTTCTGAAAACACTTCAGCTTAGAGTTAAAATTGACGTTTTTTTGCAACGACGAAAACTGTAAATATTGTTTTTGCTATCTCAGCTCAAATATAATTAAAATAATTCTACTATTATTTTTTGTAATTATTGTTTCTCGCCGTGACGTAGAGTGATCAGACGGCATCTGACTTTACGTAGCCTGACTTATTTTCTTAAATATGTCAATTGATTAATTGGAAGTTAAAAAGTTAATCTTATTGCCAGATTATGAAAAGTCTAGTCTACTTAAATTGCCCAAACTCTATAAATGATTGAGACGTTATCATATTAGGATATTAGCATGAATCTTTAGACGGTAGGACAGCACTTTATTCAATTTGCATTACTTGTTTCCTTCCAAGTCATTAGTACAGAACTGAACTATTTTAAATCAACAGAAATAATTGTTGTAATCTATCATCTGCCTGAACCATTGAAGCATCAGTTGCACAATGTGAACAGGGGTAGTCCAGAAAATATCTATTTTCATTGAAAAATCGAATAAACTTATACACACATCTCATTCTTTTTTAAAATCAAAGAAATATACGTTTTTGCTTTGGTTAGGTTATACATCAGTTTAGGTTAAGTTGTATTTAGATTGTATTCTTGAAGTTAAATTCGGTTGCCTTCTTTTGCGTTAAACTGAAATACAGTTTGTTTGCTGCAACACCCTGCAATAAAGCAAGGCAAATATTAAATGAATTATTGGCAGACGAGCACGACGTAAATTACGTCCGTGACCGGTCATGCTCTCAAACATGCATCACTATTTTATTCTATTTCTACATGCGCCAGCATACTATTTATCTATAGTGAAAATTTTTCATGTACGTGTTTTGATTCCTGCGCAATATTTATCTTAAACCTGCTGACTCGTTATGCCCAATAATAAAACTGCTCACATTCAATGAATACATCATTTTTATTTCGGTAAACTTTTCTAATAACTAACTTCTTTTACATCGTACTTTGCGCTGTGTGTTTTATTCTAGTATTTGGAGAATATTATGGTAGTGATATGGCATTTTTGTGTTTAAGGGTTTTGTTGCCTTTAGTTCCCAGGGTGACCGCATAGCGCTCACGCAAATCGAGCAAGTGATTAATGGTAATTACATCGTTTTGGGATATTACGACACGCAGGCCGACAATCTTACATGGTTTGACAGAGAAGTGTGGAGTGGTAAGTAATATTTAAACAATTTAAATTTGGGAAATATAAGGGAATATGATCATTTTTGCATTGAATTAAAAAAAAACAACTTTGGATAATACAATTGCAACTAATTTTGCATTGCAGTAGTTTTCGAATAATTATAAATTTAAACTGGTGATTGCATCATACGGTTACAGTTGACAGTTACCGTACTAGAGGGCACAAGAAGTTCTATTCAGTGCGAAAATAGCTACACTAATCTGCATCACATCAAACCATATTTGAAACAAATACCTCTCTTATTGTTTAATATTAATTCGCAATTTATTTGTATATTTCTTTTTCTAAGCTCGTTGGGTTGCATATTTATGAGCACGCGTATCCTTCACGTATTGGAAAACAATTTGGCTCGGATAAACAGGCACCACTTGGCAACAATCACGAAATCACACGAATCTCTTCATTGCAACCGAGACAACCTAATGCGAATAATTTCGCTATTTATTGCGATGATTATATTTCGCCGTATCGCGAAAAGTACTCAACCGAAAGCGATTTGTATAAACAACGATTGTTTTCGCGTCCCTTTCTCAATCCGTAATCCTCATTGCATTCTCATTCAGTCCACGCTGATTTTCTTTTCTTTTCGCTTGTTTTTCTTTACCACTTGTTTACGTTGCTTTGCCTTGCTCGCGGAAGGAATGGCTTGATCGCATTTGGAGTTTGCAAAAAGTCGGATGGAATTCTTTGCATGTGTCGCATTGATGAATAATAATGGTCTCAACACCGGTGGCGGCAATCGCAGCGTAATGCGATAATACTCGCTGCAAATGGGAAATTTATATCGAGAGTGAGATCAATGCAGTGCTTTGATGCGATTTTTATTTTTGGGAAATCTTGCAATAGTATTAAGGAGGTGGTAGTCGAAGAGATTGATTTTGTTGTGTTTTGCAGGTGGTAAAGTGCCTCAAGATCGAACAATCATACGCAAAGTGTTGCGCACAGTGTCGCTACCGCTCTTCATCTGTATGTGCATCATTTCGAGTATAGGAATCTTAATCGCAATTGGCCTTATAATATTTAACATCTGGAATAGTCATAGAAGGTACGAATATTAAATATCATACAATTACCATAGCATGCGTAACGAATTATAGAGTTTCAACTCATGTTGACATACTCGCTCAGAAGAAAATAGCTAGTTGGGTTGCCTATGTTGCATTATAACTCAAATTATTTACTTTACTCATATTGTCATCAGACTGAATGTTAATCAAGAAAATAGGTTAAAATGCAAATTAGCATTAAATCAGTTTGACCAAAATCTATTGTCATCAAGTCACGGAAAAATATAAACTAAACATGGGTTGCCTATATAACAAGGTAATCCATTTCATTTCCGTTTTGCAAATTCGATTTTACAAATTAAAATTAGATATTGTCTGATTTACTCAATCAATTTTGATAAATTTACTTTAAAACACAAACGTTATTATGAAGTAAAAATAATTATGCACTAATGCATCTTAATTTATCTAAAACTCATATTCTAAGTCCTTACAATAAAAAATAGCTGCAATGTACGTCCGATGGGTTGTCTTGCTTTCAATATAATTGATTACTGTTAATACAACTTAATTGTAAGAAAAATATAACAAATTTTGTTATAACTTCAAAGAATTTTTGGCGCTCTAAGATGTGTTTTACATGTGTGCTTGTCATTGATATAAATTGCTTTGTCTACATTTAAACATAACCCATTTATCTTCTCCCTAACTTTGCGAAAGCAGAAACATATAATTTCCGCGTCGGTTTTATGCCTCTATTGATATTTCCAACACGCACCACGTATTTGCAAACGTTTCAATTTGAAGGATGCGTTGACGACGCGCTTGACGCACGTTAAACATTCGAATTGTTTGCGTGCTTTGAAGGAACAAAACGTGACATTGACTGCGCAGACTACAAAATTGCTTCCCGCAGCATGCTGAAAAATTGATTGGCAATTTCGTAATGAGGCGGGAAATTGAAAGCTTACTGGTTACTCTATACAATCCTCTTTGCACACCTAAACTCCATTAAAGGTTATGTGTCTATGATGTGCACAATACTGATAGTGTTGACATTGCTGATTGCTTTCTGATACATTTAGAGTAATACAATCATCGCATCCGGTATGCAACACGATAATGCTCTTCGGCGTCATCGTCTGCCTGGCGAGTGTCTACCTCCTGGGGCTGGACGGCCGATTCGTAGCACCCGACGCCTATCCTGCCATTTGCCAGGCTCGCACGTGGCTGATCACCTTCGGCTTCACCCTCTCCTATGGCGCCATGTTCAGCAAGGTGTGGCGCGTACATCGGCTCACCACCAAGGCCAAGAGTGATCCAAAGGTCAAAACGGTAATTTTCCGAACAAACACTTTAAGCACCAATCAAATGGTTTCTAATTTAACAACAACACCTAGCACCAATTCATGTAATGTTGATATTAGTAAACATCCCAGTTCCATGTTTCATGCGAGGGCGAATGTGACTTATTTGCTATCAATCTACAGAAAAAAGTCCAACCATGGAAGTTGTACTCAATGGTCACTGGACTATTGGTTCTCGATATTGTCATCATGCTCGCGTGGCAACTGCACGATCCGCTCCAACGAAGAATAGAATTATTTCCCCTGGAGGATCCAATCTCCGCTTCGGATGACTCCAAGATCCGCCCCGAGCTGGAACACTGCGAGAGTGAAAATAATACAGTGTGGTTAGGTGTCATCTATGGGTATAAAGGTCTTGTATTGGTATGTATCTCTAATCACCTTGCATTCCTCTTCACTTTCGTATAATTTTCTTTCTGGTGAATCAACCTTAGGTGTTTGGTTTATTCCTCGCCTATGAAACACGCTCGGTGAAAGTCAAGCAAATCAACGACTCCCGCTATGTTGGTATGAGCATTTATAATGTGGTCATTCTATGTCTGATCACCGCCCCGGTGACCATGGTGATTGCCAGTCAACAAGATGCATCCTACGCCTTCGTCGCACTCGCCATCGTGTTCTGTTGTTTTCTCAGCATGGCGTTGATTTTCGTGCCGAAGGTGATTGAGGTCATCCGACATCCCAAGGACAAGGCTGAGAGCAAGTACAATCCGGATGTGGGGGTGTCCAAAGAAGAGGAGGAAAAGTATCAGAAGTTGGTTGATGAGAATGAGGAGTTGCAGAGATTAATCATGCAGGTAACAATATGAAGCATGTGCTTCGATGATTATTTTACTAATTTGCAAATAGTGTTTTTAATTGTTCTGTTATTTGTGAGGAATTGGATTTTTAATGCTTTGTAACTGAGTCCGACGAAAGCAGCATCACTCCAGGCATTATCCTTTTCGCTCACTTGCTTGCCTCGCTATGCGCAGAGAGGAAAGTGAGAACGGACGTGACTAGGATGTTGTCACTCTTGTCTGACTCATGTCAATTCTTTTTTTCTACATCTTCAAACACCGATTTGATCTGCACAAAAACAAATAGCAACTGTGGGAATGAATAGACATTTTGCACAAGAAAGAGAAATAGATTTAGACCTAAAAGAAGATATCTAAAATGTTTCGTTCTCTCTTTACGAATGCACGGTTGAAAATTCAATTAGCCTAAGTATTCTCGAATATTTGATCATATTTCAAACCGTAGCGGCGGCCCAAGTGAAATTCGCAGCATTGCTCCAGAATTAATGGTGATTTGCGTGTTAATTTCAGGATTTCACTAGGCGAAAGATTAACAGAAGTAAATTTTAATCCGCGTTGCGCTCGTGCTGTGCGCCAGCGCGTTCTAGGCTCATAATCAAATCCCAAATTAAACATTCACGTGCGCAAACAGTAACTTATTGTTAGGACCAAGAACTTCTCGCGCCTTGGTTCCAGAGGGTGAGAGAGAGTTTCACCGGCGGAAATCTTAATGTTAGGAGGCTTAATGAAAACGTCACAAATTTGTTGCGAATTTTTTCCAGAAAGAGGAGAAAATCAAAGTCCTCAAAGACCGCATCGCGGAGAAAGAGGCCAAGAGCGGCGGAGGTATGGACAGCGCGGCGTCCGGCGACGGGGGTGGCAGTGGTCGGGCGACGCTCACGCAAGGTAAGGACAATCTCATCGTCGCCGATTTCATTACCGACGCCGGCACATCCGACAGCGCATTCGGCTGCGTCTCGGTGTACACACGCTCCAGCCGATGCAGCCAATCGGATTTCGAGTTCAGCGAGAGCTACTTGTAGACATAACCTCAACTCATCAATCAAACGCAACTCTAACCTAGCAGTCGCTAACTAGTCACATGCGAAGAAATGCCTTATCCTAAAACGACACTACCAATCCCAACCTCAACCCTCAATCGTGTGATACGTCAATTACCTTAGCCTCAACTAACCTAACCTAATACTATATTTTAAAACAACTAGTTCTAAGAACGTAAACATATATACGATTAAACCAACACTTCGTAGACCTCACCTGAATTACTTAATCTATTCAATGAATCATTTTGAATTCATTTGGAGTGAAATTAACGAAAATCAATGCCTCCAATCACATCTTGTTGTATCCTGTAAATAACCACGAAGCGAGTACGTGTTGTGTGTGAATGCGTGCACATTAGTATCTTCACGGACACACTGTATTGCAATGCGAGCTCATTTGATACGACGCGAGATGGCGTTGTTGATAATTGCTCCACTTCTCCCAACTAACGTACTGTTGTTGTGATGTTTGTAGGTGTGAAATGGGCTTAGTTATGACAATTTTAACAATTGTGTAATTATAACCGAACCCCCTTCTCTCCCCTTCACTCGCGACAGGTAAATTGATCACGGTGACGATTGCATGCTTTTCTTAAGCATCGTGACGTAGGCAAATTGAACGTTTTTCTTATTTCTGGCCAACTGCATGCTTGGATAACGTAATTTCAAGATGGCTGTGTGGAAGTCGGCAAGCCTTGAAATTATTGTAAATTGTCTATAGTTAGCGTTTTATTAATGACCAGGCTGTTGTAGCATATATGTTGTGTGATTTCATACAAAACTTGAGTTACAATCCTAAGTGTATGCTGAATTGCATACATTGGGTATTATAACTCGTTATAACATAAAAGAGACCAAGTAAATAACTTACGACCGATTGAAGCATTGTATTAAAGAAAGAACAATATGTGCTCAAGTTTTGACCGGTGTCACTCCCAAGAACGGACGAAAACTGATTATAATTAACTGATTAACCTCTAAGGAGGGCGGATCACAAATGACATTTATGTTGTAACGAGATGCAGATTAGCTGTAGATGATTGATGGTAGTTAATTATATTCGTGATTGACTTAGAACGACTTTTGTTGTTGATTCTTGGGAGTGATCACTGTGTTGTTACAGATTGTTGTTTCTTTTCTGTCGGCAGATACGCGCGACGAGATGATTTAACCCCCGTCGTCAACTTGTCGTAAGATGTCGTCGGTGTACAATGCGCAAACAAGATACAATCGTAAATGACGGACATAATTCACATTGAAAGTACACCTTGAAGTATACTTCGCTCCGGCGTTTATTTGCTAGATTTTATTCGAAATCGTAATGAAATTCACGGCGATTCTCGAGATGATTGTTGCTTGTTACGCTCGAGTCGTTTAATGTCGCTGAAGTATATAATTAGAAATTGCGTTCTTTTTTCATGTGCGCCAATTCAATAGCTGTAACGCAATAACCGCCACCAGCTGGCAATCGTTTACAAGCGAATGGCATATTTCAGCGTCATATTAGCGAATTAACCATCGAATTCACTGCATATTGCCGGCGGCAATGCCTTTTTTTTTTAATTCAATATTGCAAAGTGGTTACAGATTACTCTCTGGCTCAAGTACACGTTACACTCTAATTGTTAGCGTCTAAATTAACTAAGTACAATGTGACATAAGTACATATGACTTTGATATCTAAGCACTTAGGTTAGAGTTCTTTTCGTTAAGTACTGAATCAACTTGGGTGCGTCTGCATTTAGCGATTGTCGCAAAGACGACAAACAATTCTAAATGTTGTAATAGAGAACTTAAACATAGCCATTTACACTTAAAACGGATGACATAACCTCAATTTGTATTGGAAAAACTCATTTCTTGGAAAAAATACATGGCAATAATCGATAGAGGAGATCTGAAACAGTTGAAATACAAAATTTGCTTAATTTAGAGTTTTCCTAGTATTTTAGTAGTTTTTCTTATAATTTGGTGCAACTGTCAAAATCTGACGGCTTATCAAATCTTTATAAATTAATAGCTCGGAAACTATCCAAGCAGCAGAGGCGAGAGTGGTATCAAATCAATCCCTATTATATCTACATTCACTGAAAAACTATTGCAACATTATACAATTGCGGTTCGATTGATAAAATGCACATACTGCATAAATGGCAGTAAAGTAAGTAAAAATTGATGTTTAGACTCATCAACAATAAATTTCATTAGAATAAGTTAGATCGTATAGGTAATAAATTAAAGTAAGCAGATTAAGTATATACCTAAGACTTGGAGTAGAACAATAATTTGTTTATTGCTCACCGTGTGACGGAATCTACGATTAAGAACAGTACTTCTAGTAACACTCATCGATAATAATCCATGGTTGTGTGCTTTAGAATAAATTTGTACATACTGTCATTGGTACACTGGGTGTATCAGAAATTGTCACAACTATTTGTAAATTCGCCAAATTGAAGATGGTAACAAACCGCGTGAAATAGGATTGCAGTGAATAAGCTAAATGTTTAGCACGTTTACTTGTGTCTGTTATAATGAGATATAATTGTTAACTCTTAAAGAACTCATCACATTCTAATGTACAATGGGTCGATATCATTTGATTTGCAAATGAGGATGTGGCAAACGTTTCAGTTTCGAGCGTTTTTGTAAAATACAATTTAGAGCAATAGTATGTTGAGACTATACGAATTGTTGCTGCTATTGTTGATGAATGTTATTACTCGAATGATCTTCAGTTGGTTTCATCTTTGGTAGGCAACTTATTTTACACTATTTATAGATTACCAAACAATGTTTGTGTTGTGATCGATTTTCATTACGTATTCGATGCAATTTGTTGATACATTGTTAAGCGACTCTGTAAATTATATATTGAACGTGACATTGTGACGAATGGTTATTATTCGATAAATCAACCAACTCCCAATCAACCATTCTAAGGAAGTGCGATGTATGGAGTTGTGTCACTCCCATCGATTGCTGTCTCTGTATATTAATGAATTCTTATGCATCGAATTATTATGCACAAACATTGTAAGTTCACTCACTCGACAAATGACGAACGACTTTTTGTGTACTTTGCGAATTTACGCCCTATATTAATCGGTGGTTGATGTACTGATTTCTAAATGTGTTTAAATTAACTAACAACAACATGAACACGGCGTAAACAAGTTCTATGAGTAAAGACAACCAGCGGTGATGTTAAATTCTAAGTGAGTTACTGTCACTGAAATTCCCAGATTGAATTTTTAAATAAAGGTTCGCTTATTGAGTAGATTCGTGGAAACTTCATTCTTCTGTCTATTATTTTCTTTTGTAATTCATTTTTAAACTTTTAACATTTCTGCTTCAGTACAGTTAACATAGACAACCAAGTATACATGAGATTGAAATTTTAAAGTGACAATAACTCATTTAACACTTTCAAACTAAGTTACTACAAAGTTACGGCTCAAAACATTGTAGTAATTTGTAATCACCATTGGTTTTCTTTATTGTAGCAAATATAAAAATGATTATAACATGATAACAATGTAAAGATTTGTGTTAGATGAAAGCAACTCACTAACTTATTGTACTCGTGATTAACCAGTCATTTTTCCAACTCATTTGTTGTTTACATTTTACAAGAGGATAATGTTAATAATGATTAGTAGTACCTTGATATAAATATATACTGGTGGTTGCGAGGCGCCAGCGCAGCGCTGGCATTCGGAGGCGGCACACGCGAAGACGACGGAGATGGTCAAGCATATGTGTTCAGAACCCAATCAGCTGTAAACTATAATGAAACAAATACCTTACGAATTAAACTGATCTTGTATGAAATACACGTGTGGAATACACGAAAAAACAAACAAATGAAAGTGACAAAAATTAAATTAATGTAAGTGTATAAAACATTGCGTTTTATTTAATAGCTAAACAAATTATTTTAGAATTATTACGTAGTAGAATATTATTTTGTTTTGCATAATTCATAAATACATTAAAATATATTTCAATTAAATTGTGTAGTTGGTATCGATTTTTAAAAACAATTATTTTGACTAGTGCAGCTATGTAATTCAAGAGGGCAGCAATTTCAAAATATTTGGGTCACCAAAAATATATAATTTTACTAAATAGAAACAACTATTAACCACCACAAAATTTATATATATAATTGTATTACATACCATTTTGTTGTAACATAATATTTATTATATTATAAAATTGAAAAAATAAAATTATTTTGAATTCTAGTACTCTACTTCCAAAGTAACTTTTTCAAGTTGGCAGCGCTGCAACAACTTTTGCAAATCCACTCTTCCCATCACGACCTTGTTTGTTTCGCGCGCTTTTCACCGCCAGTTATTTTCGTTAGTCGTGTTCGTTGTCTTTCCTATGAGGCTTTAATTTAAAATTTAAAATTTGTTGTTAATTGTTGTCGTATTAATAGTTTTTAGTAAGCTTGTGTTCTCTACGAAGTTTACCGTTAAACTCAAGAAAAATGCCGCGTGATGTATGTTTTCATTTACTTTAATCTTATAATAAACGATTGTTGATTGTTACTCTACATCAATAAATAATATTTCCGCGTAAATACATCTAATTAATAATTTTTAATTGCAACAGAATGAATCTTCGCCTACCAGGCGATCTGCAATGACTTCTCCAGTTCATGATTTTGAGCCTTTTGAAGATGAAGGAGCTTTGTTGGGAGACTCGCAGGCTGATGAACCTATTGAGGATGAAGATGATGGAGAAGAACTCTTTGGAGATAACATGGAACAGTATGAATTCCTTTCTTCCAGCTGAATTCTTTGAATATTTTTATTATCTGTGTCTATTTGATTCTTTCTAATTTGGTTTTATTTCAAATAGTGATTACCGTCCAATGCCAGGTCTTGATCGTTATGATCCAGAGCTTTTGGATGATGATGCTGAGTTTGATGAGATGTCTCAAGGGGACCGTATTGCTGCGGAAGCGGAGATGAGGAAACGTGATCGAGAAGCTGGCATTTTCCGTCGCGATGACCGAGAGTTATTCTACGATAAGGAGGATGACGATGAAGACCCACGCGCAAAGCGTCGTAAAGCAGAGAAAGCCGCCACTGGCGAAATGGAAGACACGGAAATGATTGAATCAATTGAGAATCTTGAAGACACAAAGGGTTACACTATCAAAGAATGGGTTATCATGGTTGGGCCACGCACAGAGATTGTCAACAGATTTAAAAACTTCTTGAGGACTTATGTCAATTCAAAAGGGCATTATGTTTACAAAGAAAGACTGCGTCGCATGTGCGAGAATAATCAGTCAAGCTTCAATGTCGAATTTCCTACATTAGCTAACAAGGAGCATGTGTTGGCTTACTTCTTACCTGAAGCACCATTCCAAATGTTGGAGATCTTCAATGAGGTTGCCAAGGAAATTGTGTTAAGTATTTTCCCTAGCTATGAACGAGTTACAAATGAAATTCATGTGCGAATTTCCGATTTACCCTTGATTGAGGAGCTTAGAACATTCAGGTAAGAACAAAAGTTGTTTCTTTAAAACAGTTTCCTTAAAATACGTTTGTTGGCATTGCAGAAAACTACATGTTAATCAACTCGTAAGAACTTTGGGCGTCGTCACTGCAACCACTGGTGTTTTGCCACAATTGTCCATCGTGAAATATGATTGTAATAAGTGTGGATTTGTCCTTGGTCCTTTTGTTCAGTCCCAATACGCTGAAGTTCAACCGGGCAATTGTCCTGAGTGTCAAAGTTTGGGTCCATTTATGGTAGACAACTTCACATGCACAAACACGAACTTCGCCAATATTTTATTGTTTCTAGATTAACATGGAGCAAACCATTTATCGCAACTATCAAAAAATCACTCTACAAGAATCTCCAGGACGTATCCCAGCTGGACGTGTCCCTCGTTCCAAGGATTGCATTCTCTTGGCTGATCTATGCGACAGATGCAAACCTGGAGATGAAGTTGATGTTACCGGTGTCTACACCAACAGCTACGACGGTTCTCTGAACACAGATCAAGGGTTTCCAGTCTTCTCAACTGTCATCTTTGCGAATCATCTCGTTGTTAAGGACTGTAAACAAATTGTACAATCTCTGACTGATGATGATATGAACGCTATTATCAGAATGTCCAAGGACCATCGTATTGCTGAACGTATTGTTGCTTCAATTGCGCCTTCCATCTACGGACATGATTATATTAAGCGTGCTTTGGCTCTTGCTTTGTTTGGTGGTGAACCGAAGAATCCGGGACAGAAGCATAAAGTTCGCGGTGATATCAATGTTTTAATTTGTGGAGATCCAGGTACGGCCAAGTCTCAGTTCCTGAAATTTGTAGAGAAGATTGCTCCTAGAGCAGTATTTACAACAGGGCAAGGAGCTAGTGCAGTTGGTTTAACAGCGTATGTCAGGAGGAATCCGCAATCTAGAGAGTGGACTCTAGAAGCAGGCGCTTTAGTCTTAGCAGATCAAGGCGTGTGTTTGATTGATGAGTTCGACAAGATGAATGACCAAGACAGAACATCAATCCACGAAGCCATGGAACAGCAGTCAATCTCCATCTCAAAGGCTGGTATTGTCACCAGTCTCCAAGCGCGTTGTTCTGTAATCGCAGCTGCTAATCCCATCGGTGGTCGATATGATGCCAGTATGACTTTTGCCGAAAATGTGGCGTTGTCTGATCCTATCCTCTCTCGTTTTGATATCCTCTGTGTCGTCCGCGATGAAGTGGACCCCATACAAGATCAACATCTCGCGCAGTTCGTTGTAAACTCTCACATTCGTCATCATCCAGCAAAGAAGGATGAGTTGGACGAGACTAGTGCACTTGTTGATGACCTTGCAATTCCTCAAGAAATGCTTAAGAAGTACATCGTCTACGCGAGGGAAAATATTCATCCGAAACTGCAGAATATGGATCAGGATAAAGTGGCGAATATTTATTCTCAACTGCGTCAGGAATCTCTGGCAACTGGTTCTTTACCAATCACAGTAAGACATATTGAGAGCATGATTCGTATGGCTGAAGCGCACGCAAGGATTCATCTCCGCGAGTATGTGCAAGAGGTGGATGTTAATATGGCTGTGCGCATGATGTTGGAGAGTTTTGTTGAAACACAGAAGTACAGTGTGATGAAATCAATGAGGCAGGTGTTTCAGAGATATTTGCTCTTCAAGAAGGATCACTGCGAGTTGTTGTTCTATATTTTACGTCAGTTGTCACAAGATCAACTCACTTTCATGCGTGGCACCAATGGAAATGATGCACTTACTATTGAGATTGATGAGAAGGACCTCAAAGACAAAGCGAAACAGATCGATATTCACGATTTGAAACCATTTTACAGGAGTAAAATCTTTGAGACGAATCACTTCATCTATGACCCAAAGAGGAAGATCATTATCCACACAGTACCGGAAACTATGTTGGCCGAAGATTAAAAAGTGGTATTTTATATTTATATCACTTAGATTAAATATAGATAAGTTGTGTATGGTATTTTTTTTTGTTAAAATTAAGGGGAATTTTATCTCGATATTTATTAATATTTCTTTTGTGACTGTTTAATCAGAGATTACATCTCATGGCCTTCAAAAGCGTATCAGCATATGTCAATGACATATTCTTATATGATAGTTTTGAGAGTTGCCAGTTGGTAGTCCAACCAACTGTAAATTCTAATACTTTGCTCTGCCAATGTACAATATCTCTAATTTGACAGACTGCCCATCAAGGACTACATCTAGTAGAACATATCTCTCACATACTGGTACAAATTGGAATTAATATTCACCTAAAATCTATTGCATATGTTGATTTATTATTACTGGAAGCCATCGTCGTATTTCTCTAGCTGGGTTCACAGTCCGACCGATGTAAATTGGGTTGTCATTTGAGTCAGTTCCACCAAGTTCTGCGGTTATGCGCAGTTTTTTTTTGTTGCTGTTGCTACCTGGATGTAGGCATTTCTATGATTTGTTATATACACGATTGTTTTCAATTTGAAGTTAATTCAAAAACCCCCCAGTCTCATTATAATAATGGTACCATAGTCGTTTATATCAATTCGCCGCATTCGTTGCTTTTCTTATTTCATCAAAAGAAGAAAGTAGCCGAAGACATCGTTTGCTAGTAGAAACTTATGATGAACATGCTAAAAGTGGAGATTTTGATTTGAAAGACAATGTACATCTTGGTGCAGCAAAAAAGTTTAAAGACCCAACCCAATCACAACAGAAATTTCCAGAAAAACTTAATGTGTCTTGAGTATCAATTTGCCGACGTTTAAAAGCCACGTTAACAAAATTGTATGTATCAAAGTAGGTTGATACAATGATATGCTTATCCATTTGTTCTCATTTTACCACCTGCAACAAATTTATCTCACAAGAGAGGATTGCTTTATTTTTATGCCATTTACACCAACGTATCACCCTATAACAATTGCTTATAATGTTTACATTATTACTGAAGCTACATGGATTCTTGAGGAATTTACTATCTCCTCTTATAAATTCAAATCAGATTAGCGTTTAATGCATCTCTTTATTTCGTTTATTTTCGAACTAAAACTTCATAACTCTTGATACTAATCTCCTGTCCTCCATACGAAATGTATAAACATTTATGTGACGGATGAATCTAGAATCACAAGTCCACTCACCTAAAGAAAACTTTTCTCCGGAATTTAAACCAATACCTTTCCCACCGTCTCTGCATTCTGATACATTGCCCTACCAATGTACAAGTTCTCTCCACAATTTGTGTTGCCACCTGGGACTGCATCCGATGGAACATGGCCATTGGATGCTTGAACCCATTTGAATTGATGTTCACATAAAATCTATCATATTGATTAGGATATTATTTATAAACACTGGAACTAATCATATCTTGTGTTTATAAAATAACTTACTTCATAATTGTCTACAACCCACTCTTGTCCTGCGAAAGCAACATATGCTATGTTCCGCGATGGCACCAGTTTAGCGGGGCAAGTATCGCCGTTACATCTTGCCCGGCCGATGTAAATTGCAGACCCATCCGAGTCAGTTCCGCCGCGTACTGCATTTGGGGGTATTTTCATTCGGGCGTTACTGGAGACCCAGTAAAACCCAGTATCTAAGTGATTGTCTTTAAATTGTCTGGCTGCGAATAAAGAGTGGACGAATGGATTGGAAGCATTGTATGTCTTCCCAAAGTTGCCACTTCGTGCGCCAAATCTTCCTGTAATGAGGAAAAACGTCAATCCGATTAGGTTCCTACATATTTTTTCGTCTTTGCAGGTGTCAAATCAAAATGGATGCTAAAGAGGAAATGAGAGAAAAGTTACAAATGGAGCAGGTTAATATTAAAGGTCTTTATAAAGTGAACTATATTATTCAATGCAACTTCTTTTGAACAACGCACTATGGAACTTGAATGGATTTTTGGAATCGTACATAGGAACAACTGCGAAAGTAGAAGAAGTTATTATTGCAGAGAACTTAAAGGCGCAGAATGTAAATGAAGAAGTTAAGGAAAAATTACCGAAATTTAGTGGAGAGATTTAGGAATGGCCATGCTTTCGAGAAACATTTGAAAATATAGTGCACTATTATATCTGCGTCAAAGTTTACATTTGTTTCTGCTATGTACTTTGGTAGATGTAGATCCTACAATACAATATAAACACGATTTGGCGAAAACAAAGTGATCTCCGGTCAGAATATTAGAACGTCTTGAGCCAACATAGTCAATTTTTGCACGTTTTTCGAAAGTACTTTTCTTTGTATATTTAAACTATCTTATAGTTGCCTACAACGACACGAGTAAAGTCAATAATGTCCAAACGCGGAAAGTACAGCGCTACTGCCTGTGTCAAGCAAACGTAGAAGTATTTTGTGTGTTAAGCTCAATCAGATTAGTAGTCAACATTATAAGATTGATTGTTTTACCACAATCATGAGATTACAATGCTGATAGTACTTGTAACATTAGTAGACTGAATACAAATTTACGCATTAATATATCAAATATCTCAATGAATTATATATACTTGGCAGGTTTTATGCGACCTTGTGAATGATGATTTTATATATTGGGATTGTGAAACTAATTCTAGTTAACTGATAAAAAAGTAAAATCTTACCAGCCATTTTGAAGCATAAAGTTGTAAGTCTCGATGAACGAACAATTCACAACTAATAAAAGCTAAAATAAATAGAACTACAATCCATAAATCTGATAAATTTTAGCAATATTTATCAATGGGAGCAATGTTTTGATAAGAAGAGATAAGAGGAAATATCAGTTATAAAATAAAAATGCAAAACGTTTATTGCTGTTTCAAAAACTACTGAACGCATTGGCTTGAAATTAGCATCAGCATATGCAACTTATTTAGCAGACGGCTAATCTTGAAAAACAAGCAAAAATTTTGTTTATTCAAATGCAGAGTTATGGTAGAGTATTGTTATAAAGAGTTATTATCGTCTTAAAACTTCACGATAACACTTACTAATATTCACTTGTTATAACGTTTTCGACATGTTGCCTTCTTTAGTATGGGATTAATTCATGATAGTTTCTGGTTGTTTCTTCTGCCAGGACTGCGTATTTTGAGGATTATGAGATTAGTCTTAAGTGGTTAAAGATTGTCTAAAGAAATGTGACTGTGTGTGCTTATTAAGCAATTTTGGGTTATTCGGTTTGTGCTTGTAGATTTGAAGGTTTTTTTTTAATATCTAAATGCTTATTATCAGTTTTTAATATTGTTAGTGTTATATATCCGCATGTGTTACCGGATTTGAAAATTTCTGTAAGTATTACTTATATAAATGGATGGACAGGAGTTGCAGTTTCATTTATATATTTCGCTCGATTTGTAGATGTTTAGAAAATTTAATGGGTTATTGACTTTCTGGAATATCTTGTTGTTTGTGTAAGAAACAATCATAAATGGCACCTATACTGAAGAAGGCAACATGTCGAAAACGTTATAACAAGTGAATATTAGTAAATATTAGAGTGATATTTTTTCAACATAATGAATCTTAAACACTTCGTAACCAAACTCAACAATGCCCCCTTATTAAAGAATTGTGGTACATAATAGATGTTGAAGTGCTATTGATACGACTGACGTCAACTTTACAAATAATCTACCAATCTACTCCGAACGTATCCGAGTTGCGCGCCGAACGGAAATGATTGCACTATTGTTGTTGTGTATTTGCAGGTGTTTACGTTTGTGGAATTTTATGCATTTTTTGTTAAATGCTTTATTGGCAACTAAATTAACATATCGAATGTAACACCTGTGTGAAAATTAAGTGTGTTGATTGAATCAATACTTTCCGAACTTTGACGCTGGTGTCATTTTCGGAATTATACTAAGGTTCACTAGACTTCCTTTGCTTTCCGTGAGGTGGCGGTAATACCTTCTGCTTGACATGTCAGTCGAGACCGCTACATGTCTATTTGTTTATTGGTGTAAGATTAATAAAAAAAAAATGGATTATGCAAACCAAGAAGTAGTAATGCATAAAAATCATTTATTCATCTCTACACGACACCTCAAATTTGAGTCAAAACTTCATAACTGTCAAACTTAAGTTCATCACCTCCATAGGGAATGTACAAGCAGTTGTGAGAAGGATGCACCTAGAAAAAATCAAATATCAAAATTAAACACTAAATTTACTAAAACTTAATCAACTACCTTTCCAACAGTATTAGATCCTGCATGGTAAGTCCTGCCAATGTATAATCTTTCACCATCAGAGGTTTGTCCACCACAGACGGCATTTGGTGGAATTTGTCCTCCGAAAGCTGGGACCCATTCGAAACGTTGTTCGCACAGCACCTTTAGGAACAAATTTAATGGGTCAAATTAGAAAGAGAAAATTATAGAAGATTGATTTACTTCGTAGTTGTTCACGCAATGTTCGGAACCACCGAAAGCAACGTAGGCTTCATTCCTAGATGGGATGACCTTTGCTGGACACCAATCACCCTCAATGTAAGCACGGCCCACATAGATTTCGGATCCATCCGAGTCGGTACCACCGCGAACAGCATGCATGGGTACTTGGGAGTAGTTGTTGCAATGAATCCAATTATATCTGTCTGGAAACACGTTGGATTTTGAGGTTAGATGAGTTTAGATAACCGCAATCTGTTTGTAGGCGCATGTAAACGGGACAGACAGTTTTCATGAAAACAGAATGTGTAATGATTTAATGAAGGTTCATAAAGTAAAATTGTTAAAACGCTTAACATGTGCCGAATGTGCCTCAGAATTCATATGCATACTGTGAGAATCCATGCTTGAAGGTGAACTGCCCGGAAGAACACCTGGCCCAATATGGGGGTGGTAGTGGGGCGGCATGGGCATGTGCGGCGGCTGAAATTCATTCGGGGCGTATGATAACGCGCTGGGATCGTACAGATCAGCACGGAAACCGTATTCGCCTACAAAATGCCCATTTACAGAAATTTAAATGTGCAATTCAAGGATACATAAAGAATATGTAGAAATCAAAATGGCGGATTCGTAAAATGGAGTCTCAATATAACCTACTTAATTTATCAAGTGTTACTAGAAACACGTTACGGTTTTTTTTTTTTTTCAAACAAATGAGTGTTGCATAATTAGACAAAAGCGTAGTTACTTTATGGTCATACATACCAGACATTTTGAGGAATGTTCTTTTAATGCAGGAACGAAATGTGATCTACGCACCTGCACTACACTGACTGAAATCTAATAAACGTTACAGTAATTCGGTGCGTTAAAGTAGGCAAACGGTGTAATACGAATACAACTGATAACAGCACTTATCTATATAACAACTCAAGTGTATTGCCTAGATACACCTTGAGCAGCCAGCTAACACACCTTGAATCGAAGTTTGCACTTAACAAACAACTTTGGAAATACCTAGGATGTAGAATTTATTTTTGCTTTATGTTTACAATGCTGCGATATTTTAATTTGACTTGATCGCTTGTTGGAATATCCGTAATGAGTGAAACAGAATTTTGAACATGCAGTGCTTTTATAATCAGGATAACGAATAAAAGCAAAACATAAATCGCATAGCAAATGATATCACAGAATAATATTCATCGTTTGCTTTTGTTTTAAGAATGAATAATTTCATCACATGGCTATAATCAGTTTGTTTGGTTTGGTCTTACAATGTCGAGGAATTCGTTAAAAGAACAAAAGAGATTGTCTAAGTAGGCTAACATGGTATGATAAGTGTAATTGTAAATATTTGTTAATTGTAGTCATATAATCACATATGAGTATTATTAATATGAATCAGTTCTTATTATCGTAACTTTTTTATCTGTTTTGTTTTAGTAGGCAACTCAAAGTACACACTTTTAGTGACCAACTGCAATTCCAACCTTACTATCATTTGGGTATGTTCACTAACTGGTATCTTGAATTGTTTGAGATATGAGCATGTATATTATTAGCACTAATGAGCTAATGAGTCATTACAATCTTAGATGTCTTACGACCTCTTTGATTTTCCCCAAAGGGTTGCTCTCAGGACCAAACCAAGGGATCTTTTGTTCTTAACTTGGCATACACCTACAGTAGTTTGGAAAATAACAAAAAGGCACCAAAGAGGCCCAATATAACTTAACAAACTAGTATTTCAAGAAATATAGCACGTTACAGATGAGAATGTCCGATATATCTAATTATAGCATTGTATAACATTCTACAGCTCGTATACCCAGATGGGAAAAACAAATTTAGTTCACTTGAATATAATTTATTATGGATGAAAACCAAATGTACAATCTTGATTACAAAACTATTAAGTTTCATGCTTATTCATGTTTGCATGCACTTTACATAATTGAGTTAACGAACTCAACTGTTCTCATTATGTGTCATTTACTTTCGCTAAATTATCAGCACAATATTATAAATATTTAATACAAAATCTTACTTGAAAAGTATTCATTGTCTTATCCACTATAACACTTTTATTTCATTTTAATAATATACATTGAAATAAATTAAACTCCTTCGATTAAAATGTCATAATCACTAACAGCTATTTCTTTTTTATCTACTGGGACAAATAATTGTCTATTTTGTAATGGATCAACCTAAAACCAAAACAAAATAATTTGAATCATCGTACTAATTTATTGAAAAAGGCATAAAATTATTACTCTTCCAATTAGGACTTTGTCCAACACTGTAGTCTTTCCAATATATGTTGCATTACCACAAGCTAATCGGCCACCAATAATTGCTCTTGGATGGATTTTATCTGAGAGGCATTTCACCCATTTCATGTGAGTCCCGCATAATATCTAACAAAAGCAAAAACATAATCAGCGCAATGCCAACGAACCTATTATTCATCTGTTATAAAGTCGTACCTGTTTGTCATCACTCGATGACACTCTTCCATTATTCGCAAAAAGTGTGTCTTCTGTTTCTGGAATAATCATGCCAGGAACCAGATCACCGTCGAGCACAGTCCTCCCGATAAAGATATCCAGATTCAATTCGTTTTCGGCTGCGAGGAATGCCTGTGAAGGCACATCGAAGCTGGGTGAATAAAGCCATCCTGTTTCTTAGCAACCAAATATAAAACAAAACATGTTAACTTGTCCTAACTTAACAAGATACCCAAAATCACCTCGGGCTTCTGGTTCCATTGAACATTGCGAGAGAACATCCGGCACGATAGGACCAATTCCACCACCGAGCCAGGCTAAAATCATTCGCATTTATTTTCTTTATCATTCTTGAATATACTATCAGATATATTCTATTGAAATTTATTGTGTTGATGAAACAAAACGTGTTATAGTTCTGTTTACTTAATATTGGTTTGTAACACCTTATCGGCTTGCTGAAGAAGGCAGCGTACATTTTACAAATCAATATTTATTAATGTTAAGTTTCATCTACATATTATTGAATATTAAACACTTCGTGACCACACTCAACGATATTGAAATTAACTTTTGAATTATAATTATATACCTGGCATACTATTCAGATTCGAAGGAATGTATTGCGTCTACTAGAACATTGTGTTATTATCGCACTCTGTTCTAGTAACGTATGATAATGTTTATCGCATGATAAATGACTTATATATGATTAACATATTTTACACGTTTTCAATATTTGAACAAGATTAAAAGTGATAACGTCAATTGCGCCACCATGCTTGAATATAGTATGCCACATTGATTAAAAATATTATTTCTCTAACAAGAACAAGGTTTAGATATAATTAGGTAATTAATAAACTACTAATCATCGGTTAATTTTAAATAAAACTGTAACTTACAAGAGAGCCCTTCTGTTGACACTTAGTATTATTTAAATTACGTTCCGAGAATCTAGAGGGTGTTATCAGCTACATAGCTTGTTTAATAAAATTAATATTTATTATTGACTTAATTTTTTCAACTATATTTATTTTTTAAAGTTTGAAATTATTGTGTAACTTAACAGTATAACTTATCTTTGTTGTTTTTAAAATATTTATCGAATGCTTCCGTCTAGGCTCGATTGTTGACGAACAAAATTGTTAAAATTACCTAACCTAACAAGATTTGTAATAAAATAAAACGAATTTGTTTTGAATTTCCTTCATTTGTTTATTAATAAACTTTTAATCACTACTAAACATAATTTTAACTGTGAGTATTTATAACTAATTTTGCAAATATAATTAATTTTTATTATATTTAAGCGTAAATGGCGACTCCACTGAAAGATATAGAACTGTCTCCAGATAGACCCACAACATTTCTAATCTCAAAACACATTCAGTTCTTAGCAGAATATGCAAGAAATGAAGACAGTTATGAATCAGGCATGACCGACTATTTAAAAATGTCTGGGATGTATTGGGGTATAACTGCTTTAGACCTAGTCAATTCCAGACACATCCTTCCAGAAGAAGAAATAATTACTTTCATTAAGGAATGTCAAGACCCACAATCTGGAGGCTTTAGTGCTGCAAAACATCATGATCCACATATACTTTACACATTGAGTGCTGTACAAATACTTGCCATTTATGATCACCTTAATGATGACACCATTAATATAGAAGGTGTAGTCAAGTACATCCAATCATTGGTGACCAAGGATGGATCTGTTATTGGTGATAAATGGGGTGAAGTAGACACAAGATTTTCATTTTGTGCTGTTGCAACTCTTGCACTACTTGGACATCTTAATGCCATTGATATTAAACTGACAAGAAAATTTATTCAGTCTTGTATGAATTTTGATGGTGGATTTGGAAGCAGGCCATTTTCAGAAAGCCATGCAGGTTTGATTTATTGCTGTGTGGGCTTTCTGTCAGTGACTTGTAACTTGTCTGATGTGAATAGCCATGCATTGACCTGGTGGCTATCAGAGCGTCAGTTGCCTTCTGGTGGCTTGAATGGGAGGCCCGAGAAGTTACCCGATGTGTGCTATTCATGGTGGGTGTTGTCGAGTCTTGCGATGTTGGGCAAGTTGGATTGGATAGATAAGGAGAAGTTAATTTCGTATATTCTAGCGTGTCAGGATACAGAAACTGGGGGCTTTGCGGATAGACCTGGAGATATGCCGGATCCATTTCACACTTTGTTTGGCATTGCGGCGTTATCTTTGTTGGGATATGAAGAAAAGGATGAGAATGGAGAGATTGTCAATCAGATTAAAAAGGTAAATCCTACTTTCTGCATGCCACAGGAAGTGATTGATAGATTGAAGGTAAATTATGAAATACACTAAAGTAATAACAATGAATATTGCAATGGATATGGTATAGAAACATTCCTGCATTAAGAAAATATTAAAACTTTTTTGAAATAAATAAAAATGAGCTTTGAAAAACTAACATCTTAAGTACCTCAAAAATGTTTAATGACAGTGTGGAGATAGCATTAACGGCGCGCGATTAGTGATTAATCATGATATTCTAAAAAAACGGTTTTCTCAAAATATGCATTCATATCAGCGTCTGCACGTGTTCACAAAATTTCACTTTAATAACTT
Organism: Diploeciton nevermanni; assembly: GCA_027575565.1. Lineage (NCBI taxonomy): Eukaryota > Metazoa > Arthropoda > Insecta > Coleoptera > Staphylinidae > Diploeciton > Diploeciton nevermanni. The sequence goes on from JAODIE010019728.1 coordinate 50,231, forward strand.
GGAACTTTGTAACTATTAGAGATAAACAAATTACGTCTTCACCCGTTTCTTCAGGGCCTATTCAGAAATTGTTGTTAAAAACTGGTAAATAATCTAATACTAATTACAAAAGTTATGTGGTTCGAAAAATACTCAAAAATTAAAATCGAAATGAAAGAGAAAACCTTTTTTTTTTTTTAGAAGATCATGATTAATTGAGTGCCGATAATGCAATCTCGATTGGAAATTTATTTCCGCAAAATTTGTGCCTGTACTACAATGCAATCTTAAATTTAAAAAGGCGTTTATTAAACAAATAAAAGTGTGATTACTGTGTTTTAAATACTTTTATTAACAGGCAGCCGGCATGGTTGGTTCCATGGTGTAATGGTTAGCACTCTGGACTCTGAATCCAGCGATCCGAGTTCAAATCTCGGTGGAACCTGGCGGTTTTGCCACTGTAACATTTTTATACTACACGTGGTCGTAAGCTAGCCTTATTTTATATTCACCCGTCTTTTCAATTGTTAAGCAATTTGTCTTCCAAATATCTTTTAATTTGTTATCAGAACCTATTATTAATTTGCTCTATAACAAGCGTTGCGAGCATCCGCCCGGGTAGCTCAGTCGGTAGAGCATTGGACTTTTAATCCAAGGGTCCAGGGTTCAAGTCCCTGCTCGGGCGTTAGTTTTTAATTTTTTATAACTTTCTTTACATTTCTCACCTTATAATTACCATTATTTATTGCAATATTTTTCCGGACAAAGTTCCTATATTTGAAATTATACGAAACCTTGAACAAAATGACATGAGCCAGATAACGGACCTATAATTACCACAAAGTTGAAGAATGGAACAAACAAAATTATTTCTTAGTATCATCTCTAATCACCCAAGTGCTTCGTCAGTTCTTAAAATAAATTTGCTTATTAAATAAATCGTGTTCTGGACCATTGAACTAAATACACTGGAATTTAGGCAACTTAGGTAACAATATCGTTCGGTTTTTACACTTGTTACACACAAGTTTACTAACTCCATTTACACTATTGATTGCGTTTCTACCACAATATAAATATTTTCGTCGATTCTCATGTCCTTCAACACCAGCTGCATTTATTCACACTTTCACAGTTGTTGTCGAAACCGACATCCTGTCATATCATCGCGAGCTGTTCCCCCAAATTAGAATTCGTTTATCGCGTTAATGAAATAACAATATTATCGCTAGCAGTGCGGAATAACACACCCTGAATGCATGCATCAGGTTCACGTCTGCTCATCCAGGTGTTGTGCAGACAGAAATTGAAGACTATTTTTTTGTAAGTATACTTCCAAGGAGGTTATGACCACTATAATCGTTAATTAAATTGCTAGCGAAGGCTCTAATAAATTGTGTTATTGAGTGCAGGACACTTGGTGTTGTGAGTAAACAGGATTGCAATCTTGCACACACGGCAGCAGCGCGAGAGACTAAGAGAAAGATGGGTGATTCAGTGACGCAGCGGGTGGACAACATCATCAAGAGTGATGAGGACAAAAGGAGCTACAGAGGATTGGTGCTTAACAATAAGCTAAAAATCTTACTTGTTAGTGATAGTACTACTGACAAGAGTGCTGCTGCAATGGATATCAATGTTGGTATGTTTATAAACAATTGTCTCTAGATATAAACCTGATTTTATTGATTCTTCTAGGTTCTTTAAGTGATCCTGATAATCTACCTGGTTTAGCACACTTCTGTGAGCATATGCTGTTTCTTGGAACAGAAAAATATCCAAATGAAAATGATTACATGAAGTTCATCAGTCAACATGGTGGCATGTCCAATGCAGCAACTTATCCAGATCACACCAATTACTATTTTGATGTTCTTCCTGAACACTTACATGCTGCTCTTGATCGGTAAGCCACTCAGCTTGAAAATTTATATAAGGTAACACTAAAACTTTCTTAGTTTTGCGCAGTTCTTCCTTACGCCTCTCTTCACTGAAAGTGCAACTGAACGTGAACTCAACGCTGTAAACAGCGAGCATGAAAAGAACGTTGCTATTGATATGTGGCGTCTGCATCAACTTGATAGACATAGTGCTAATTCATCACATCCTTATCACAAATTCGGCACTGGCAACAAAATGACGCTGGACATCGGCCCCAAAGAACGAGGGCTGAACATCAGACAAGAACTGCTGAGTTTCCATGCAAAGTGGTATTCCGCCAATATTATGAGTTTGGCAGTTCTGGGTAAGGAATCTTTGAATGAGTTGGAAGCAATGGTGGTTGAGCTCTTCTCAGAGGTGGAGAACAAAAATGTAGAGGCGCCTGTATGGACGGAGCATCCTTTCACAAAGGATCAGTTGGGGACTTGTATGCATGTGGTTCCCGTCAAGGATATTAGGAACCTGAACGTGCTATTCCCATGTGATGATTTGAGTGAATATTACGAGTCATCCGTAAGTAAATTAGAAATTAGTATTTTAGAATACTTTAATTGATTAAACCTATGTAAAATCATGATACGGTAGAAATCCTTTACAATTCTTTGTGTTACATTCACAGACTACTCTATTTTCACATGTAGCAACCAATATTTGATTATTTGCATTTGTTTCTGCTTGTTTCTGGATAGAACCATGATTGCCATAATCAAAAGTAACTTCTTCGTCTTTTGCAATGTCGTTCAGAGCAAAAATACAAAGCTTGGGATAGATTGTATCGACCCGAATTGGTATCAACATGCAATTTGGATCACAACTGTGGTTTATGAATCTCCCTATATTCCCGATTTGAGTAGGATCAATGATTGTTACTTGTTTTATTCCAAACTCTTCATTCAATTCATGCAACCAGAAAATATAGTTACAAACACCTCTGGCTTGATATGCCTCAAATCTTTCTTTTGCTTCTTGTTCTGAAATAATCTCGCCAGCATATTCACATATGAAACTGCCTTTTAAAATTGTATCAGTGGCAATTAATCCATATTTTTTTCGATGGGTAGCTTTCACTTGTAGGTTATGATTGGGACCATTTGAAGTTCTCCTGTTTTCACAGCTTTCACTGCATCTACATTGGAAGTTGCACTCAAAAGCAGGTTTTTCACTCAAGACATTTATAAGTCCTCCTGGAGTGTAACAAATTCCACTACTTTGGACACATGTGCAGTAAGAATCACATTTTAGACAAGTACAGTGTTTATTTAAAGCAATTGGGTCTTCATTTGTTTCTCTTCCAGGTTCAGATGTTAGGGATTGGTAAATTTGGCTGGTTGTGATGTAGATCAAACTTGGATCATACTGATACATCATGTCTACATACTTATCCTCTGGATTTGCATCAAATTCTATATTATTATTAGCGTTATTCATTTCCTATCGACTTTTTTAGTCTTTCTTGATTTGTTTGTACTTTGTGTTAAAATGATTTGAAGGTTATATATCTTTCCAGCCAAGCGGATACGTCAGCAACTTAGTAGGACACGAGGGTCCCGGAAGTATCCTTTCTGCTCTTAAAGAAAAAGGATGGTCCAACAAATTATATGCTGGTTACAAGGAACCTCACAGAGGGACGGGTTTCTTTGGTATTTCTGTAGATCTCACAGAGAGTGGACTTGCGCATACTGATGAGATAATTGAAATGATTTTCCAGGTATTATTTTATTGTACTCGGTTGTAATTCTACTCTATTAATATTGCGATTGTGATGTTTTTATGTTTTTCAGTACATTAACATGTTGAAACAAGCTGGGCCAGTCCGTGAAATCCACGACGAACAACGTGACATTGCCGCCATGTCATTTCGCTTTAAGGATAAAGAATCTCCACGATCCTACATTGAAAGCGTCACGCATAAAATCCAAGAGTTTCCTTTTGAACATGTTCTTTGTAATCATTATCTGCTCACTGACTGGCGACCAGATCTCATAGAGGGAGTTCTTCAGCACTGCACACCGGAGAATATTCGCGTGGCCATTGTTGCCAAGAAGTTTGAAGGTACAACGGACCAGACTGAACCATGGTATGGTACTCAGTACAAGCTATTTAAGATTCCTGAAGCGACTTTAAAGTCATGGAGAAATGCAGGACTTAGCCCAGAGCTGCAATTGCCAGAGAAAAACGAGTTTATTCCAACGTCGTTTGACTTGTACCCTATTGATAAAAACGTGAGTCTCACTAATTAATTTAGTTTCTCAATTGTTTACTTCTTTCATCTACTTATAACAGATAACTGATCATCCCACAATAGTGAAAGACACAGCTATTACTAGAGTGTGGTTCAAACAAGATGACAAGTACCTATTGCCCAAAAGTGATCTCATGTTTGACTTTGTTAGCCCATTGGCATATTTAGATCCGTTGAGTTGTAATTTGACGCATATGTTCACACAACTTTTTAAAGATTCATTGAATCAGTATGCGTATGCTGCGGAGTTAGCTGGGTTACACTGGGAGTTGAGTAATACCAAATATGGCCTAATTGTAAGTATATAATAGGTAAATGCAGTGGCGGATATTAATGTGTAATTTTCTTGGGGTCCCATAAAGTTGGCGGCTCCAATGAGAAATCCGCCACTGAGTACATTTGTATTGTTGGAAGTTTAATTCATAAATTGTGGTGGTTTTAGTTGTCTGTTGGTGGGTTCAGCACAAAACAACATCTTCTTCTTGATAAAATTATGGAGAGCTTGTGTGAATTTAAAATTGATCCTAAACGCTTTGAGATTTTCAAAGAAAATGTAAGTTAATTTGATTGAGAGAGGTGTGATTATCGACCTTATCCAATCCTTTAACCCTCATAGGAGTTGGGTTAATAGGAGGTTGGTTAAGTCAGGCAAGGTAAGGTAAGGGTATATATAAAAACCCATATCTGTGAAAACTTGGTATAGGACAGTCTACGGAGGGTTGTTATATATTTTCTTAGGTTCATTTACGTTCATGACCAAACACGACTGACCCCCGCACTTCCGCATAATATCCCCCCTCAACCTTGAGTATATCTAGCTCCAGTCTTATTCTTATTTTTATTTATCACATCAAGATTTTCTCTATTTTTTATGTTTTTAGTATTCAAGGGCGTTAAGAAACTTCTCAGCAGAACAACCTTATCAACATGCAGTTTACTATCTGGCTGTGTTGCTCACAGAGCATTCCTGGACAAAACAGGAACTTCTAGCAACGATGGATCGTAAGAAAGAACACTGATAGAATTGACACTACTAAGTATTGATATCCCTCTTTTTTTTTTCTTTTCTATAGAAGTAACCATTGACCGACTTGAAGCTTTTATCCCTCAAATCTTGAGCAAAATGCACATTGAGTGCTTCATTCACGGTAATGCGAACAAACAAAAAGCTCTTGATTTGGTCGAAATAGTTGAGAACCGTCTGAATGCATCAATCCGCATGTCACCTCTATTGCCACGACAACTTCTCTTAAACCGCGAGTTAAAACTGGAAGATGGCTGCAATTACCTCTATAGTATCCAAAACGACGTTCATAAATCATCCTGCGTTGAAATTTATTACCAGTGTGGAGTGCAAACGAAACATACTAATGTTTTATTAGATTTATTTGCGCAAATTTTTCAAGAGCCTTGCTTTAATGTATTACGGACCAAGGAACAGTTGGGATATATTGTCTTCAGCGGAATGCGGAGATCGAACGGTGTGCAAGGACTCCGAGTCATTGTACAATCCGACAGGCATCCTGAGTATGTAGATGGAAGGATTGAAGGTTTCCTTAAAAGTATGCTTGTAAGTACTTCTTCTAATTTTTATTCCAATTTATTCTCCTCAAAGCCTAACTTATATTCTATGCTGGTTAATTGCAGTCTCACATCGAAGAAATGTCGCCAGAAGAATTTCAAAGACACAAGGATTCTTTAGCTGCCAAACGCCTGGAAAAGCCAAAACAACTATCCATGCAGTCATACATCTTCTGGTCAGAGATCACTTCCCAACAGTACCACTTTGATAGAGCGAATGTTGAGGTTGAATATCTTCGCACAGTCGGAAAATCCGACGTCATTGAGTTCTACAAACAATTGCTAGCCGAAGATGCAATCCAACGACATAAAATTGCCGTACATGTTCTCTCTACAGCTGATGGTGGTGCTGGCAATGAAAATCTTTCCAGTAATGCAATCAACGGAGATGCTGAAGTCGTGTTAAGTGCTGAGAAGACGGAAAATATTACATCAATTAATGATGTCACTGTGTTCAAGAGTGCGCATGGCATGCATCCGCTTGTGCAGCCATATATGAATATCACACGCAAGGGCAACAAGTGCAAGCTATAACTGCTATAGCTTTTAGGTCAACTTATTGACGTAGGCTGGTGCATTTTAAAAGATTAATTTGTAATAACTACACATAATTGACGCTTGGGGGATAGGACTAAACAATAGAACAACGTACTTAGAACTTGGTGATAAAATAATTTTTTTTAAAGTGCAATGTGATTTTTATCTTGTTTGAGTACAAATATTGGTTGATAATGGTGGCACGTTACAATTTTTGGGAATTATATTTGTAAATCTAAAAATGCCAAGGACTCAAGAAAATGAATATCTTCCGAGATTTTCCTGCTTGCCATCATCAAAAATACGTTCTCAATTTCATTGTTACTCATTCAACGACCAGTTTAATGAATAACGTGTTTGTATCACGTTTTAACTGCCGTATTCGTGGTAACAAAACACTGTAGGCATTTGATGCATCCAACTTTAAATCTTGAACGCCATTCTTATTTAATACAAAAATCGCATAATTGGCGTGCGAAATTGGCGTGTCACTTTGAGGAGTATCTTTCTCAATAAGTTGTACTGATACAACATGATTGACTATTGTAAGTCTTAGGAAATACTTTAAATCTGTAACAACATCTCTTCTAAATCGGAAGTTCAATTGGAACTTGATGACTTACCCTGAAATGTGATAACAGGACTCTTCAAACTTACGCCTTCATATAAATACTGCTCGGCGTCAACTATAGTCCAGTAGTAGGAATAACGACCATCGTGTTTACCGTTATCTATTGGAATCAAGAGGTTCTCGTCTGGTCCACTTTTATTGGAATTTGCAAACAAATCAAGAAGATTCTTGCGTTTATTGCGGTAGTTTGTTCGACTAGTGTGATGTTTATTAAGAAGAGTACCACCTACGGATGCTTGCAGGATAAGAGCATCTTTCAAAGTTTGTATTTCGCGCATTATGGCATTCATACTACGTTTGAGTTCTTTTGTTGTACAGACTCCTTTCAATTCACGGGTGATTGTTGCATTTGCAGTGGCTTGTAGTTCTTCAGTTGCGATTTTGCAGAAGGTGTGCTGAGTTTCCTCAGCTGGCCCATAGTCGTCTAAAGAATTTGCAATCAACACAAGGACTGATTGTTAAAACAGGGTTTTCAACGGTTTACCTGCTAAAGTTGAGTTAAAATGATTCATTTCGTGACTTAAAACGGCTGCCATTTTAACAACAATCATCAAACAACACAAACTGTACTTGAGCTTTGGTAACATATTCGCAACTACTGATTAAAGATAAATGAATGATGTTATTCAATGAAAGACAACTTGGAATATGAAATCGACTTGATTTCCATCAATTTATTTATACATTATGCCATCAACATATCGATTTTTAAGAGGCACGGCTTCATTGCGCTTATTACTTTAATGCACTCATAAAATTCATCAGATGTATGAGGGAAACTTACGCAAGCGGATCGCATTACTTGTCCAGTACAATCGGTTCGAAATGAATAACTATCAATAAGTAGGTCGTTACAGTTCCTGCCAACTGGAGAGACGGCCGTGATGAAAATAGGTGAGGAATGGGTTTGTAGCACATAAAAAAAAAAACGATTCATAAATTAGTTAAATTGAGATTGAACGTGACTTTCGTTTACTGTGAAGTCACTGACTAATTCAAAGACTGTTTGGAAAGCAAACACCATTTTAAACAAAAAGAATTAAAGCTAATCGATAATGTTTGAAGCAGTTAACAAATTGTTTAAATATTTATTTGCAAGGATAGTAATGAAAAGTTTGAACTTAGATATGCTAAGTGAACCGCGTTGGACATCGTGGGGATGTAGCTCAGTGGTAGAGCGTTCGCTTTGCATGTGAAAGGCCCCGGGTTCGATCCCCGGCATCTCCAAAGTTTTCGATGTTTTTACCCAATTGTAGGTTTTCATTGTACATATTGTACAACTACAAGGACTAATGTTCACATAATGAAACGTTTTCGGCATGTTGTTTTCTCAGGTATAAGATTTGTTTAAGATCTTTTTCTGTTTTATGTAATTGGTGCATTGGTACAATTAAGTGGGAGTGGTCTGTCGCTTCTTTTGTAGGGAATGAGTATTTTGAGGATTATGTGATTGGCCGTAAGGGTTTAAGAATTGGATGTGCTCATTAAGAGGTTTTGGATTTTTTATTTTATGTTATTTTATTTTATATTAAGTGCCTATTGCCTTACCTGCGTGTGAATATTTAATTGGATGATTTGTAAGTGTAGAGTGAAATTTTATCGACATAATTCAAGGACTTGCTTATTGTAAGCTGATTTTAACAGAGTAACAATTCTACAAACAAAAGTATGTGCTGTACTATAATTTATATTATATTATTATTTATTATATTCCTGTCCAACCAGTATATTTCTATTTGATTTATTTGAAGAATGAAATAATTGCAAGAAATACAAGAATGTATGCAGTATTGCAGTATTGTTTGGATATGTCAAGTTTGTTGAGTTGCTTGGATGTTTACTGATGATTAATGTGTTGCTTTTGTTTCTCTAACACACTATCAGACCAATCAAATTTGTTAACAATTGATATCGCAAAACAGTAAGCTTGCAGTATGTCTGTAGTGTCTTCAATGAATTCTTTGTGTCCATCATTGTGACTCTTGTCTACCGTTGACGATTCAGATGTTTCCAGAGCAACACAAAGTTAGTAATATTAGTGTTATATTAAAGGCAGATAAATAAGATTCGAAGAAAGAGAATATGAAGTTTGCTGCATAACTCGTTTAGGTTTGTGTGTGTTTGCAAGGGTTGTTTGCCTAGCGTAATCCATTTAACATATGTCTAACAAAGTTGCTTTTTACAAAGCATCGCAAAAATCAAAGAAAACAACTTATATTTAATAACAACTTGAAATAACGATGATATATTGTCATTTACTGTCAAAATTTGATAGATAAACTTAATAAGGGAGGTTGTTTGTATTGTTGGTAAAAATCAGTATAGAGTAAATTGCAGGCAGCCCTGATAATAATTGAAATAGAAGTAAATGTAATCATGACGACGGTAATTAATGATCTCCAGTGCGACACACAGCAAACTCAAGTAAAAACGTGTTTTCATTCATAATGGAAACAGGGAATCCCGTAGCGAATGATGGTCAACTGAATGATCAAACCGAGATTGTTGAGACAATTAATAGCACGCAAGAGTCTCCAGACAGTACAGATAACGTCATAGAAGCAGTAGACTTGACGAATACATCCAAGATTAGTGGTGATGAGTCGAAAGGTGAATTGAATGACAGCGGGATTGGAATCGATCAGACCATTGATTGTAATAAAGATATGGAGGTAAAGCATGATGCGGCTGATAATCGAGGAGAGCACGTAGAGCATTATAAACAAGAGTACACCGAAGATATTCCCGAGGAAGAAACCCCAGTTGGGGAAAATATCGTTTATGAAGGAAACGAAGGAGTCCTACATGTGGATAATGTAGAGCAACCGGAGGAGGAAATTGATGATCCAACTGGAGTCGATTCTCTCCCAGCTGCAGGGGTGCATGAACGCGTCATTGATCTTACATTAAACAGTGATTCGGAAGTAATGCGCGCTGCACGTGCGCTGTTTTCGAAGCGGACTCGAACTCTCTATCACTGGATGTATCCAGACGCTCCTAAGATGCAGTTGAAGAATGTAGTTGCGAATGCCTGGGAGGAGATGCTACCTGCCGAGAAGCAGTTCTACGTATCGCAAGTCCTTGGTAAGTTTGGTTGCCTGCAGTCTCAGCTGATGATAAACCCACAATTGGACATCATACAGACATCCCAGGCTACTGCTCCTGGAAGAATCCGAGTGCGCACGTTAACATCTCCCGGTACACTTGAGTATACTACACCACAACATGTCGATCGCGAGAATCTTCCTCCACGTCATATCAATATAGCCGTTCAACAGCAGCAGCAGATTGATCCGCAAACATCACAATCTCATCCGCATCCTCTGGCGCATTCGGCGGAGGCTTATGATATTCATGAAGGCCATGGTGCACATGTAACTAGAGGCTATCATCTACCGATTCCGGAACCTCACGAGCATGTCATCCATCGGTATTACCTGCCTCCGGTGCAGTATGATGATCATAACTATGCCCAGATACCGGCGGCTGCTTATCCACGTGCTCGCGCATACGTGCACACAACTCCACGCTACATGGGCGGGTATTATCCGACTGCAAGTTGGTTGCCTCCGATTGGGACTATCCGACGTCGGCGGGGTCGTCCACGTGGTAGCTCGCATTCGGCTGCATTGCAACAGAGATTAGCTATGGATATGCAAGCTATCTATGCCCAAAGAATGCATGCGATGAAGTGCATTGCGGATGCACATATGCCGATTCATATTCGACAGCCGTTACATCCACTAGCTAGTGTGGCCACTGAAGTGCCTAACCTCAACGAAGCACCGGCACACTACGTGGAGGTGACCACAATGGGCGAGAATGAATTCCATGATGATCCCGAACTGAGGAGCGAGTTTGAAAAGTTTCAATGGACCTTGCATATGGTGGACTAGTGGACTGACTAGTACAACGCGGTGTAATAATAATTAATTTTATTGCAAATTTATAAAGTGTTGGCTTATTACATAAATATTCATAACACATTAATTGGTAAAATCAAACAGAAACAAGAAGGGATGGTGTACTGGCACAAGAGTAGCTGTCGTCTGCCTACGAGTAAAAGAACCGGATTTTCATTTCACAGAAGTCTGGGAGGAAAGTGAAAGGGATGCTATACATGCTGGACATAAATAAATTACTAGTTGTTTCGGGGCCGGTTGTTTGGTTGGTTTTTGTTGGGCACCGGGATAGCACCAGGCGGAAGGTTAAAGTTAGGACCATCGCCACCTCCGAGGTTGTTATTGCTACCAGCTTGGTTTTTAGGCCTTTGTGGGATATTGGGAACGTTCTCTTCTTCATCTTCCAATGCCAATTGTGGTGCTACCGTAGAAGGCACATCGCAGTCTTCGGTTGGTGGGACAACACAACGGAGAGAGCGTCTGTCGAAGACTAGCATAGCTGGGCAACGTTGAAGACGTGGGTATCCTCCTTGGCATTGCCAGTAACGGTTGCAGGATTTACCAAGAGCCACGTTACCATTGGCATCATCATTACACAAAGCTGCAGGCAATTAATTATATTAGAACATAGACTGGGAGTTACCCCCGCTATATAATTAAACTCACGATGTTTCTGACATCCATCGACATTCTCGGGCCAGTCGCAGGAATGAGAGCGTTCGTTGTAGAGCAAACCACCGATGCAGAGCTGTTCCGTAGCCGTGCCATTCCAGCAGGTCCAGTATCTGGTGCAGGAGGTTTCATGACCAAAGATGCCGTACAACCAGTCGCAGTGTTCTGTGCCTATTGGAGCATCTAAAAATAGAAATAATATTAAAATGTCTTGTTTCTCATTGTTGCTTATGATCTCTTACTGGCTTGTTGCTTATTGTCACAGTAGTTTGACCTCCAAGGATAGTCGCATCCTTCGGTAACACCTCGGTTCTTGCCGGCGAATACGAGCCCATTGGGACAGTCGTAGAGCTCTGCTTGCCCATTGACACACTCCCAGTAGCGGTCGCAATAGGTGGCATCACCCACGACGCGTGATTTTGTTTGGCATGGATCTTCTTGGTTTGCTTTGGATTGTTGTGCACTTACAGTTCCTAGGAGTTCATCAATAGGAATTGATTGAAATTTCTTAATAAATATTGAACAAGGTAGAGACCATTTTGCTGGATTTTCACTGGAGTTAATATGACTTAATAAGAATAAGAATGAAGTATCAGTGAATGGTTAAATAGTTAACATTTAGTTAGTGTCTATCGTTTCAACACAAGTTAAAAAAAGTAGACAAAAAGAAATTGATTTAAATTTAATTTAAATTGATTTACGCCCATCTAAGCACCGTCCCACGTTCATTATCTCATCTCATATGTTAGGAAGAATCTACGATGCGATCACGTAATCCGCCAAAGTTAAAACGCGCAAAATAGAAGTCGACCGCACCTATTACTAAGAAACACCTCACATACAAGGCGTCAAGGCATTTGTTGTTGTTACTTCTCTGACAATAAGCCCAAATTCTCCTCCGAAATGAAATGATTTAGTTAATCGAATCACGTAGTCATTTATTTGTTTCTTTCAATCAGACAGTATGAATTGGTATGTTTCTCACGTTGCGCGGACGTGTTGCTGATGCGTGGAAAGTTCACGGTCATGCTGTTTCTAATTCCAGCTGCACTTCTAATTGCAAATTGTAAACGTGAAGAATTACGGAATTCACAGAATAGGAGGTACTACACATTACGAATTGCAAATACGCGTGTACAGCCCACGACTTTCTCTTACTCTCTTCATGTTTTATTCTTTCGGTATCGTAATCGTTGTTTGTTCTCTGATGTTGACATTTTTTTTATACAAAGTATTGAAGACATACTTATTTGCCATGTTCTTATAGGCTAGCAGCCGTAGGTTGTTTATAGAAAACATAAACTAAATTAATTTTGTTAAAGTTAAATAAATAGGCCTTGATCCATAATTTAAAATATCATTCCAAAATAATATTGGAAACACAATGTGTCATTTCCACCTAATGACGTTTTTGATACGATGTGAATATCTTCAATGTCATCAAGACACTCGTTCCAAAAGAAATATTTTCACGTAGTTATGAGCCCTGTGTTATTCGCTCTGTTGTTTTGTGCATCCGTGTGAACGTGTAATTTTCGAATGTAAGTCCGCCCAAGGCCGATCGCAATCCGGTACAAGATGCAACACGAATCAGTTTTGGTTTAGTCAAGAGGTTCAAAATGAGCAAATTTCTTGCTTGCGATTGCACAAGAACATTTATTTATTGCGCTGCTACAAAAAGTCGGCATAAATTAGAGCTTGTTGAGTGCAGTGAGCGCATATTCCAATAAGAGATTGGACATCTTTAACGTCTTCAACAAATTTGTGTTTACTGTTCAATGCTCCAGTTTGTTACTGTCGTAATTTGCGTCTATATTGATTCATCTATCCTTGAAAATCATGCCAAAATAGTTTATTTACATAATTGATATTCTAGATCTTCACAATTTATTGATACAAAATGTTAAGTCAAAATATTTGCTATTACAAACATTACTAAACTCAAAAATTATCCAAGCTTACTTCGAATGTATCCAAATTTGCGTTCAGTTGTTTTTCCATTTGGTATTGTCACTTTTTGCTGACCTAATAGAAGTTTATACGAATTGAGAAAAAAGTGCAGAATGCTTGTTTTTACAGAAAAATTATGACTATACAAATTTCGTTGGCAAATAGCACACTCTCTGTGATAATAAAATAAGTGAGAGTTTCAGGCTTTAGAGGCACTGATGGAAAGCACTTTCTCTAGCGGGCGAATACGATGAAGACGCAGCATCCAACAATCCGACAAACGCGAACGCTTTCTACTCACCACTGGTTTGCAGCGCACTTGGAAATAAAATTGAAGCAAACAACAATCACCACAATAAGTCCAATGCAGTTATTTTTTACATCGTTCTACTGCTCACTTTGCTAACCTTGATAAAAACCTATTTTCATACAAGACTAACCTCGACTCCGTTTTCCTACAATTAAATTCAATCAAAGCAATTTATTGATGATAAATGTTTTAAACGATGCGAAAAAGAAGAGAGAGAGAGAGACACTGCTAGATAATCAAATCGGTAGTGATATGAGACACTCCATTAAACCGAATGTAAATACATTGCCCAAGGTAATCTTAGCAACTTGTGTCACTTCTTCTTTGGATCTTTACTTCTTTAGAACTCAGAAAGATGCGTATGTTGGTTATGTCACTGCAAAGACGCGTGCCATCATCATTAACTTAATTTCTTCTTAAAGAATTTACAATATTGTGTAATATTCTTAACCTATACTTATGACCTTAACAAAGTAAAGAATAGAACATAAAATGAAATAATAAGAAACCCGTTTTGTCTGTTAATGTGGTTCTGTTGAACATTTTATGAGACGCGAAATAACATTAAATGCGTTGCGTGTCTTACGTAAACCACAGAAACTGGACAATTGATAAGCAGTCAAAGAAAGAATGAAAGGATTCGACGCCCGACGAGAGATGAAAGTGTTATGAAACGGTAAAAGTGCAATTTGAATATTTGAAAGCAACGCTTAGAAAACGAAGAATAACGCGTAGGAAATAAATGTTCTTTCATATTCTATCTCTATCATTCAATTTCAAATGCAAATTAAGTCATAAGGGTATTATCAGTTTCACTTGTAATTTATGTAAAATGTCTTGCTTTACCTATAACTAGAAGAACTCCAAGGCACAATTCACTTTTGTACATGTTGATTGTTGGTGTGCACCTTACGAATATGAAGCGATATAAAAAGCTAAGGCCCTGCTGCAGATTTAAGTTGCTTCAAGAGTGGTGTCTTCGACGGCGGGCGTTTGGCAGCGAACTGGCCGATGGAAAGCGCAACGCCGGGCTTTTGACGACTAGCGATACCCTTCTATGTCGTTGTGTGCGCCATAGACAAGTGGCTTAAGTCAATTTAAGTCATTAAAAATCTGCATTACTATATAATATGCTATGCATGCACAAGATAGAGACGCCAATAGACTAGTGGATTTTATAATTGTAAAATAGTGTCAAACTTCTTGAATGTTGATTAAATTTCTCAAGAGATTGGTTCTTATTCTATATTGTTTTGTGGTTGTTCTTGATGTTTGTTTATTCATGATTATTTGTGGTTCTTGTGCTAATAGTCGATAGGAAGTTCAAGTGCATACCGCGTCCGTGACGAATGACAATTTCTGTGGATCATTTGAATTACGCATGGGAGATATTTATATTGACAGTTGGAAAAAAAAAAGTTGATTAGAAGCCATCAGGCATATTTCAAGAATAGTGCCAGAACATTTCTAAATTTATGAAACTACAACGCTGTGAATTGCATGACAAACAACAATTGTAATTTTTCTTATTAATTATTATTTGATTTAATGATATTTGACGTAAATGTGCTGTCAAGTTTACTTGGCAAATTGATTGAAGAATTAAGGTTGTTAGCTATTTTAAGCCAAAAATTATTCAATAGTTAAAATAATTAGTTGGCTATGTTATAAATTAAACGAGACTAGAATTGAGTTGTGGAAATTGTTTTCCAATGAAATTATAGATCAAATTGTATTAATGCTTTTAAAAAGTATAAGTTCCTGTTCTAAACCACTAATTCCTCTAAATAAAGAAGTAACGCTTCAATCTGAGTTGACAATTTTTCATGGCCAATAGTAATCTCGAATTTGCAAAACGGGGTATAAATCAGCGCAAAGTCCCGCGTTACGCCTCATACGTAATAATTAATGTGTAATAGCGTGTAAAATGTAATCGCGCCACTTAAGTCGAAAAAAGTCCACGTTTCATCTTGCGATTATATGCGCGTGCTCGCGCTCATGTTATCTCGTCAATAACGCGCTCTGTCCGAGTCGCACGAGCGAATATGATCGTGGCTTTCTCTTCGTTTTCTTGGAGAAGAAGCCTTCGAGAATCGGCTAATCGACAATTACAAGCTGAACCAAGTTAAGTCTTCTTGCAACACCTTCTATACCTGCCTGATTTGCATATGCTAAATGTTGGTTGAAAAAGTTACCACCGAGTAATGCATGCATTCAGCGAAATCTGCAATTAGCATTTACACTTAAATAATAAATATAACTAATGTAGTTTCTAAAATGCATCGTACTTATCGTTATAAATCAATTATATAGGATTTAACGCATTGTTAAAGTAACAAATATTTAGTTGCTTAATTAATTAATGCACACACACAGCCAAACATTGTGAAAAAATGCCTACAAAGACGTGCTAAACGATTGAATAATTAATACTTTTGTTTTGAAGCCACTGTTGACATCAAACATTTGTCAAACTTAATTGTAATTTGAAGATAAACTTTGAGACCAGAGAAAAAGGAAAATGAAAGTACAGAAACAATCCAACAATAAATCGTTATTTATTGTTTCCTCACCAGTTTTTTTTTTTTTTTTTTTTTAATTAATTAAAAAGTTGCACGCGTGTCTTTGCATCTAACGCAACAAGTCAGCACAGATTCAATTGACAATGCAACAAGTACCTATGCGCTTGTATCGTTATTTTCTTAGGAAATGAATCGAGTGGATGCCTTGGGAATTCGTCATGGGAAGCGCTTCTATCTTTAAGGACACGCAAATCAAACGCGAATTGTGCGAATTACGTGACTTGTCGACACTGCCGACATGT
Organism: Diploeciton nevermanni; assembly: GCA_027575565.1. NCBI lineage: Eukaryota > Metazoa > Arthropoda > Insecta > Coleoptera > Staphylinidae > Diploeciton > Diploeciton nevermanni. The sequence goes on from JAODIE010019728.1 coordinate 66,800, forward strand.
ATGACAACTATTACGATAAATAAATAATAAACGGCGTTGCATTGTTATTAACAATGCATCAGCATCCACGATGCATCTCGTAGATTTACATATTGCGCAAGACAAGCTTTATATTGTTTCTACAATATAAAATTGCACTTGGTACTTGATTTGAAATTAAAATATAATTTGTTACAGAGATCTCTCCTGTGAATCTTGAACTTCGTTAAATGCGATAATAGTGAACGGTAAATATTAATGGAACAACAGTAAACTGTAATCTCTGAATTATTACTATTATAAACTTAACTTTAGATATGCTTTCGAAAGATACGAGCGCTGATCACAGTACAATCGTCCAAGTTTACCGTCGTTATAAGATATTGAGTATTTTTATGCGCGATTGCCATTAATTTATTCCAAACGTTGAAATACGTAAAAACCGACGAATTGAGTTTATTGTAGTTCGGCCTAACAAGAAAATTATAATATGGCGGTGAAATTTTCTTTTTTAATCAATTATTTATTGTAGTGCCTTTTTAATAGTTCAACTTTTGATTTATACTATCATATATATTTATCATCTAAGTGCTATACGCGTTAATTTTAATGGAATCTCAATTAATATTCAGTTCAATAATGCTGTAGGTGGTTCATAACATCGAAGTTGATTTGTAGACATCGACTCAGCAACACGCAGCCGCGTCGCGCTCTGTGTGATTTGAGTAGTGGTTAAAATTGTTAATTAATTATATTGGGGTTAATTATGGATAGATAGATAGATTTATTAGCAAACAAATTCTATTTCTCTCCTTGTTTTACTCACGGACTTCCTATTTCTTAGAACCTTTCGTGGCACATCAAGAAGCAAAATTAAAATCCCTATATTTTCCACCGCAATGATTTTGATGAGAATATAACCATCAAATTGCATCCCGAATCAGCACAACAAAATGGTAATAGCAAATGGATATTATGATTTCCATTATTTATACTTATAAATATTAACTTCTAGTCTGCGTTATTCAACTTCCAAAGTTTACTGACCGTGCTCCTTTTGTTGATTTGTACTTGTGCCTACCTTCGATCTCTATTCCCAAGTATAATTGACAGAAATAAAGTTGGGTAAGTTGAAACAATGATTTGTTAGCCAACCATTACAAATTGTAATAAAATTGTAGTGTTTCTGGAACTTTCTGGAAATTCGCCCGCATTGGAGAACGAAAATCGCCGTACGTAGCTGCAAGTTGTCTGATTATGGCATTCTCATTGTTATTTTTATCATAAACATTTAAACTTCGAAACAGTTATATATAATATTTAAATGCATTTATATAAATAAACACTTCTTAACCTAACAGAGCATTGAACAGAATAAACAAACGTTGTTTTGGTTCTTCTTCATTTATATAAAAGAAATAAGTTTATATTTTCATATACAAAAGGTAAACTTCACTAGTTCCAGAATAAGGTGAATGCTTCCAATACATTATAAAATTTCTACATATATCAAATAAAATATTGTCAAAAAGGCTCGGCTCAATGTAAAATGCCAGATGGGATACAAATCAAATAATAGAAATTTTTTCATCATACAAATACATTGTTCTCATGACACAAAATGCAATAAATGCTTGATAATACTACTAATAATAATACATTATATTTATTTGTTTTAAAGACTAGTAAGCAATGTATGTAACTTTTCAGATTCTAATGATTCTTCTCTTTTACTACCACTTGAAATGTTGGAAATAACATTTTGATATAATATAAATTTATGTACCACACATATAATAATAATTTATGTATAATATTCTGACTCAACATGAAAATGTTGAACCAAATCAAATACATTCGTAATGTACGCACTTCGTTCTACTCTACAAATGGCTAATAAGCAAACTACTTATTGTTACTGACTTAGACAATGACGATTTTGATATTTTAAGTGGTTCCCCTTTCATTACTTTTTAAAATCATGGCTTCTTGCTTACATTACAATGTCTAATATTAAGAATTTATGAAAATGCAGTAAATGTTTTGATTATTTGGCAAACAAAAATGGTAAATGGGTGTCATTTGTTATGTGAGTGCATGTTATATGGCTCTTTTAAACTACATATAATATTGACATATTTACTGGTGTAATTTAGTTCACTTCTTTGTAAAGGCTACAAAAGGTTAGAAATGGTAGAAAGATCACATATCGCACTATAATACAGGATAAATAGGTGTAGAATTGGAACAGTTGACCACACGTCCTGGAGATTCAGCCGAGAGGCATTTAACGAAAATCGAAAATGAAACGTACTTACACATGTAGATGACTATCTGATCATCTCCAAGTATTTTTGTTTGTGCTTTGCGAGCATATCGGTGACGGTGACGAGCGTTCTGATGTTTGGGTTGACTTTGGCGACTGCTTGCAGCTCTGGTAAATGCGCGACGCAAATGTGATGTAAGGTTGCGAGCTCTTTAGCAGTGTCTGGTTTGGCTGTGATGCGGGGCTCACCTGGATCAGCAACACCTGAGAGTTGGTCAAGGAAGACTACCATTCTTTCTTTATTCTTTAAGATGAAAGGATTGACCACTTCCATATAAGGCTCCTAAAAAGAGCAAGTATTTAAAACAGCGCCGTACCTACATTAAAATACTTGTTTACCTTTCCACCAAATTCAACAAGATTCGCTAAATTCTGCAAACATTTAGCGACCATCACAAGACTCCTCGTGGCAGCTGGACTTGGCTGTTCATTAACCAATCCAAACTGACGCGGATTTAGCAGAGCTGGGCATAAAAGACGAAGGAAAATAAAGCCAGAGACGACTCTAGTGCGAACGAATCTCTCATTTGGCCATTTTGCTGTGACGCTCTTTTGTAGGCATCCACAGATATAACGTACTGATTTTGGGCATGCCTCCAATGACACAAAAATACTATATGTAATCTAAAAATTATTGAATTAGACCCATCTTATCAAATTGAGCAAGTACTCAACATTACCTGATCTAGAATCTCCAGCAAAAATTCTGCGTTGTTACAAGCATCATCTGGCGAATCCATTTTTGTGGGATTCAATTCAGCACTTTGTTTACTCTCCAATAAACGTAGCACTGTCTCCAATACAGCAGCTTGTAAGAACCCACCGCACTCTGCTTTCATGTACAAATCCATTAATGTAGTTGGAAGTGATGCAGCTCGGAACAAAGTCGACGTCTCCGATTCCCTTGAAACTTCCGCGCAGTTTAACTCCACCAACAACTCTGTTTCCCGACCCTCAGCACGAAAGACTCGCAGCAACGCAGTCGCAAGTGGAGCACGATCATTGTGGCACACTTCCGCCAGTGTCTTCACCGATGCTAATCCAGGTTCCAGAAGAAGCTGTTGAAGAGGGCTATATTCCTCCGCCGGCATGACTAGATCATGCAAATACCTCGTCCTGAGCCTTAAAGAACCCCACTCACCAATGGGTGTCACTCCAGACAGTGGATACCACTCTTCTTTCTCCTCGCCGTTGCCCAAACTTAAGAGATCCACATGCAGCTCGGCAACTTCCGTATCTTTGCCGCGCTTACCTTTATTGTGTATGATGAGCGTGAAGGAAACAATATCACATGGCACGTCGCTGTAGAGGAACAATATATACAATCATGCACTGAGCAAGCGTCGAAATGAATCAACACTCATGTTGACGTGAATGATCTCGACAATAAATGTCAAGTGCACTTACTCGATAACGAACTCCTCGTCCCACACCGGATCCGGCCCTGACTTGACGCGGGTGCGCGCGATCCGCACCTGATTGTTGAGCTGCAGCGTCACGTACGGTTGTGGCACGAATTTGAAAGGCAGTCGATGTGCGTCCAGCACGTGCAGAGTTAGGCATCGTAACTCACGTAGCCGAGGCACCTTGCAGGTGGCACGACTGAGTTGTGGCACACATAACGGTTTCAACGCGTTCGCCCATTCCTGGCAATCCTCGGTGGATGGCGCCGCAAGATGGGTTACGGTTGCTAGGCAGGGTAAGGCTCTCTCAACAATTTGGAGACAATGTGGTCGTTCCCACAATGAATCATGCACCTAGAGAAGAGTTCATTCAAAACTCAAACAAGATAAAATCAAGATTAATCTTACCTGATATAAATAGGCACAAGAAAGATCAATAAGGCCCTTTGGTTTTGTGCGCTTCGGATTTTCGTATAAATACAAATGCGTATCAGTGCCATCCACCAATAGAACAAAGTACAACAACTTCCATTTCTTCGTCGCCTTGTCTGATTTCCGGTGAAGGTATCCTTGATGTTTAATGCCCCGCATTTTCTTCAGACCAATTTGGTCCCGACATTCACGAAGTGTCGCGTAGATCTTCTCAGCCTCTGAATTTAAGTTTACAGTTTCCGGTACCCAATCGGTTCCAGAACCATCCACAACCAACTAAAACATTTGATCATTAACAAGCATCCCTAACATCTAAAAAGTAATCAACTTACAGGATTCATGAGTGTGTACCCTTCAACAATCTGCTCCTTTCGGTAGCGATTAATGACCGCATCTAAACATTCAAATATCCGTCCACCCATCAGATATCGCACTCCCTTCTTCTCTATCCTAAATCGTTGAATCTGATTGTTGATGTGGAAGAACAATGAGTAATCACCAGGTGAGTTGTCGCTGGGACGAACTAGAAAACTTCCAGGTCCCGCTATAATGACGAAGAAATTTACATAACATTATCCCGAACAGCAGATTCAATTACCTTTGACAAGAAGATCAACAGCCTCGTTTTTAGTGCAACTTGAATGAAACCAAGGGAATACTGTATTTGGATCGATACTATCATCTAAATCTTCTACCAATTCTCGAAAAATCATCCCCTGCTCTCCTGTTCTGTGAGCAGTAACCCATAGCCAGCCATCTCCCATGTCATTGTGCATGAAGAAGATATCACCTTTTTTGAATGTCAACTCATCAGTGTCCGGCATTTTGGTGTAGGGTAAAATAGCCACAACCCGCTAGAAATAAATACAATTATATTACAGGTATAATAAAAAAGAGATTGAATAAGCTTACCTTCTTATCATTAACAGGCTCAGGTGGAGGAACTGGGTGCACCAGCCTTTCTCTTTTCAGCAGATCACTACAACTTGTGTAATAGCCAACCAAGTCATTTAAGGAATCGAATTGTCTTCCGCCAATGTAGAAATCACCGCAGACAGCAGTTATCCGGAAATGATTGATGCCAGTCCGGCCCAGATAAGACAAGACATACGATCCCGGCTTCCGGTCGCTTTCTCGCACTAGGTAACTCCCAAGTTTGGAAGCCTCCCAAAGCCGCTCCTCAGCTTGATATCGATCAAGACGACCATGATACCATTGCGTCTCACACGGCGCGTGTGGTGCTGCATCGCCAAGATCAGGCTCGTCAACGTCTGGTTTTGTTAGAGTGTTGTTCTCCGGCTCGTTCCCATCTTCACTGCCTGTACTTGGTGATCCCAATTTATCCTTCAAGATACCGCCGCTTTGGCAGCTATTAGTTCGTATAAGGTCTGCCATGATGATGTATCACTGTTGTCTATCACTTATCAGTTCATTACCAAGCTTCCACATGCACTGATAGCTAGTTGAGCAAACACTGGAATCGGAAAGCCAACAGAATAAGTTTTAAAACAAGTTGTGGCTGCCAAACAAATGCGAATCGCGCAATTGGAAGTTAAAACGAAAGTTGGTTGGGTATAAATATATGAATGAGTCGTCCGGGATGCACGGAATGTGCGTGTGGAGTGTATGCATTTGTATGTTGGACGGTGGCTAGACGCCTATACACGACTCACTGCTTTGTTTACCGACTTTGTCTAGATAATTAAAAAGCATTCGCTGTAATACTTACATGCGATCACAATGTGGCTAGTCGACGTCCGTTCGCACGCTGTCGTCGCCGTTGAGGAATTTCACTGCTTCTTTGTGAGTTGTGATTCGCTTCGCATTTGTTCTCGCACGTCGTGAGAGCCGACTCACTTCTCCTCACTATCTGATGTACATTGTATTGGCAGCGTTTTGCACACCCTCGCCGTCCGCCAATTCGCGTATGGCAGGCGCGAGGAAATTAATCAACTACCGAACGGATGCACTACGCTCCCGGTGCCTTCCAGTCGTCGCAATGCTTGCGTCGCGGATGCACGGAACACGGAGACGAAGAGGCTAGGATATTGACGTTTCCTCTGTCGTGTGCGCCGCGTGAAGCGAGGAACGATTCTGCTGCTGCTCTCCGGCACTCTAAGCAACGACTTAAAACGGCGTGAATTGCGATTGTGGAGGTGTACCGAGTTCATGCACATGCGAAGCGCAGATAAACAGTACGCGGAAAACACGCCGCTACCGTCAACACAAACGCATTCGATGGGTATTTTTCCTGCAGAGCCGTGCGCACGTGCAGCACAAAGGAATTGAGCTCACCCAACGCATCGGTTAATGAACAAGTTGTTTTTCAGAACGATTTACGATCATTCATGGGATACTGCAAGCTATAAACGATATAACGGCAATGCTTCAACAAACACGCTTGAAAATAATCAAGCTGAAAACAACTGCAGTCGTTGCAGGTCGAATTTGATACAGGCAACTTCGTATACAAGACCATTTAAAACATTGCGAATTTCAAACAAAATACATAGGACACAAGTGTAGGAAGTAAGTGATGTCAATTTATTTCGGTTAATCCTTTTACTGTTCCAAATTTATATATGGCAGTTGTATGTATAATCGATATAAAAAGTATGCAAAAATGACTGCTCCAATTTAATATTACACGCTCACCAGCATCACAAGTTTACATTTGTTTCATGATTATTGTTTAGTTTACAGTTGAAACTTCCCAAATGTTAGTTGCGTTAGTATATAACTGATATAAAAATTCCTTCCTGACACCCTTGGACTTTCCTGCCAGTATTTTTGTTATGCAAGTGTACTTTCTTCATTATCTTGTATATGTTGTATATAAATATCGGTTATTTACACTTTTATCAATGCATGCACCGCTTCCTCACGTTCTCCAAGTTAATATCGGCTACAATTGGAGTTATGCATTTGTTTGACCAGAAATACTCTTTGAAACAGATACTCAATAAAAACCAAGGATTAAACAGCAAGCGTCCGCTTGAATACAGATTCGATTTAGATTAGTACAAAGTTGGCATAGTCTAAAAATGATAGAATAGCATTGCTCTTACAGTAACAATTAGAAGCACTTGTTTTATAGTCTCGTTTTTAAGTTTACAAAATTTCGTAGCTAGCCTTAGTGCTAGAGTACAAAAATGTTTCGGTAGCAAAGAACGTAATTTTGAAGTAGGCAAGCCTTCCCTGATACATGTAAATATTTTACTGTATAAAATTGATATTCGCATAAACGTACGCACGCTTTTATTATATATTTACAATAAAGCAAGCACTCTTAAGTGAGAAATGCGATTTCGCTAAATTTAAGATAAATAAACTTCAATTTGCATACATTTAAAACTTTCAAATGAATTTCGCGCAAATAACAAGGGTTAATCTGTTCAAGTTCAATAAATTAAATATATACAGTACGTCCGCCATTGCAATGCAATGCATGGTCATTTTCTTACATTTTGATTAATTTATAAAATTTGTGTTAAACGTGGCTGTTCCTTCTTTTTACGAAGAAAGAGCACGTAACTTTGGTGTCAAGAAATGTTATCACTTTGCATGATAAATTAAAGCGGCTTCAATTCCAATTTTGTCCCAAAATTGACGAAACATCTCAAATTTGTAATGGATAGACATCTAACCAACCAATATAAAGACCTATATACGATATGCAATGATTTTCTTCTCTCTTCGTATTAAAAGAGAAACCTAATTAGGAAACACTCTCAGTTCCGATGTTGTTATGAGTCAGATTCGAATCTAAACTATTACAATCGGAGTCATTCGAATGGGGACTGGAATAATTCGCCGCTTCCTGCAGCCTCATTAACATATTCAGCAATGGATCACCATCATTCTCCGCCTGTGCAGCTGGACCTGTCTCAAGACCAACATCTTTCGCAGGAATACTAGTCAATCCTTGAGGAGGCGCTCCAGGCCATGGATAAGTGTCCAAGACAAACTGTGTTGGATCTGACCATGCAGCACGTCGTCCATACAATTGTAAACCTTCTCTCGCAGCTTCTCGAAGGTAGGGTGCCAGGGAGTAGTTCCAAACATCAGCAAACCAAGCCCGGGCTGCATCTAATTCCAACGGACAACTAAGGAATAATCGTGGACCTATTGCCACATCCCCAGAGCTATGTGTTTCGAGGAAAGCATTGAGATGTTGCCATACGCGAGGTAACCAACCTAAAATGGCTGCTAGTTCTGGTTGAGGTCCTTGATCAAGTTCCAAAGTTGCTAATCGACGCCGTAGGACACGACCTAGAAGTCCACGTGCTGGTTCCATGTGAGGAGCAACCAAAACCCATCGGAAACCATGTTGTAATTGGAGACTTGTCGCAGAACAAGCTGACTGTGCCATTGTTCCGATGAGGCATGGTAAATTACGTGGGAGAGACCCTAAAGCATCTGCAAGAGGTCCAGCTTTATGAAGATTATCTAAAACGACGACACATGGAAGCATGCTGTGGTCTCCCGTTGCTGCTTGTTCACTAAGATGGGCTAGGTATTGGCGAAGTTCTTTAGCAGATTTGTTATCAACACTAGAAAGAGAAAGCAAAGAATCAATACATGGAATAAGAAAAAAAAAAAAACTTTAACAAAGTTAACTTACTTGAATGTTGCTACTGCTTCCGCTGGATCTCTTCCCAAACTCTGCGAATGGAACTCAGCAAGCCGATTAGCCAAATGGGTTTTTCCAGTTCCGGGAGCTCCACATAAAACTAGTCTCCTGTGTTCAGCAAGAAGTGATACCAGTCTTTGCGCAACACCTTTTGGAATCAACGCTTCAAAACTCAACGCCGCTACTGGTTGCAGTACAACATGCAAGATGTTTACATGTCCCACAACATACCCAACTGGGAGTAGATCAGGTGGTGCTGAATCGCTAGCACGCTCAGCTTCGCCCAATTTATACAGCGCTACTGAATCACTTCCCAGACCTAAACCACCTCCTGGATCTAATCTAGCTACATGTTGCTTGAACGCTCTTCGTACTGCGTTGTCCAATTGACCCCAAGATGTTGCAGCACCCACACTTGTATGTGCAATTGATATTTCCGTGTTGGCATGACTACCATCTCCGTCATTTTCATAGTGCTCAGCATAATACTTCTGGAAGGTGGTGGGTTGTCCAAGATACACCGATATCGATATTTGTTTACCATCCGCTTCTGTCTCTGCTGGGAGTTCTTCCGTTGGTATAAGGTCACTCAGAGGATCCATGGAATTGCTGGTAATGACTGCAGCTGGGATATTGGTAACACTCCCGCTTACCATGCGTTGAAGACGTTCGTTATTTTGTTTCAAGCTCAACATTTCGCTCTGTAATTTAATATATTATTAGGCGATTATTGTGAGTTGGATTGAAGCTGTTATTACCCTCATCTTCATAACTGTGTCTTTGAGACTTTCCAGTTGGTGCGCGGACGTTAGCGCTTCCAGCCGAATGTCAGTTAAGACAAGATCTTTCTCTCGGAGTTGCTTCTGCAGTTCTTGCACTTCTTGACCCTGGTCAACCGCAAGTTGTTGAGGTGGCGCACTCACATGATGGTCGTTTTCGCCGTTAGTGTCGTTTTGGCATTGGACTTTTGTAACTTTTGCGTTTCGAGAAAAAGCCTTTGTGAAAGAACTCCTTAACTGGTAGCATAGAACAGAATGGAAACACGTTAGATTATTCTGACTTATGCGGAATAAAGATTGAAACTTAAAACTTCAATTTAAAGTTTCTGCCAACTTAAGTCCCTAGGTACAAATTGCAACATGTCCAGAGGCGTATCAGATAAGCCGATTTAACACCCAAACGACTGTCGAAAACAATTCAACAGTACAAATAGTAAAGTCCACAAGCAAAAACAAAGAAGAAAAATGTCTCTCGCTGTTTCACCAATCGATAATAAATCACCCACCGCAGTTGAATCAAGAAAAATGCGTTAGAATAACCTGCATAGCATAAACTACAAATACGCTCAATGTTGCCCAAGACAAGATTTATAGAAATAGCTGTGTACCAACGATAAAGAACTTTCATATTGCTTCCAAGAAGCACATGAAAATAGAGTGTCTCTGGATAAAACTCACCCAGCCCTTTTTCTTCTTTTTATCCTGCTTATCAAGACTGCAGGCGGATGACAAGCTGGACACGCTGTCGGACGACGGCTGGCGAGCTAACCCGGTACCAATGCCCGCCTGCAGGCTTTGTGCCCGAAGCGCTTCCATTGCCGCCTTCAGTTCACTTAGCTCCGAGTCTTTCTTTTCCGAGGTGGCGGTTAAATTCTGCAGGCGTTGGGTCATAGAAGACAAACTCTGCTCGAATGCAGATACCACATGAGCCTGAAACAAAATTTAACACTTTAGTACATGAATCAATCTTTACATAGGTAACTACGATTCAATTTACATTTGCTAATTGAGCTAATCTTAAGTAAATTTTTTTTGCTTAACACCTCCTAATGACCTAATGACAATGTATCACAGCTCTTCACTGTGAGTGCATCAGATATTTTGTCCGTGCATTGTGGAAAACAGATGTTTCCCTGTCAGTTTCATCGTAAATTGCGCCAATACCTTCCGCAAACTGTATCCGATTACAAACAAAGCCATGAAGTTCCATAAATGTTCATAAAAGACATGTTTCCAATAACGTGCATGGAAGCATGGGCGGCGAGATGCTTGAATGAATGAAGAATCGTGGTACTTTTGGTATTTTCTCAGTTGCAACTTTTATGACACGACCCGAGGAGCCACAATGGCCATTAATGCAGCGTCGCAGCGAATACAAATTAGAAATGTTCTGCATGCCAGACGGTCGTTTTTACAGAGTTACCATCGCAAATGTGTCGTAAAAGTCGCAATAAACGTGTGCAGTCAGCAAAAGCTCAGCCAAAAAAGGAGCCAGGACCAGAAAACTGCCGAATCACACTGAATATCCCCAATATTCTTCATTCATAAATGCAATATATATCCAAAGATAAAGTACTTATTCGCGATAAAAAAAATTATTCCACATTATTCATCTCGTAAATATCAGCCATTAAAGCAGTCAATTTTCATATAAAATTAGCATCAATTGTTCATTAATCAAACATGCGCATGGTAGCGAATATGTAGGCAAATGAACGCATCGTAAAGCTTGCTGCAACAATAAAATTACTACGACAATTCAGCGTTTTCTAATGACGAATGGCGCACAATGTAAGCGAACATTTTATGATGAACCATATTTCTACATACTGCATGCTAAATATGTACATATTGTACATACACTAATGAAGGGAGCGAGTTCATGAAGTTACAATGAATTAATAGAAAGCTAATAACATAGAACAATAGGGATGCTTCCCGAGTAAATTATGAAGAAGAAGCAAACAACCGTAATGCATTGCACATCAGGCCCAGGCATTATAGAATATAATATGCGTTTAAATAGTCGAAATAAGAAGACTTGATCGATGATGATAAATGCAAGAAGAGCAGTAAGAAAACTGTTCAGCCTGTCGTCAATATCGTATCAAATCAGATCAGAGAAGTAGACGATATGATCTAACAATTAGTGAATAACACGATTTTAAATTTTGTTGAAAGTAGGATTACGATGTTTACCTAGTTTAACATTTAAACACAACTTCATGATTTCAGGTCCACGTTGAGAAGAGAAAACCTCTATAAATCTCCCACCTTGACAACACAAGTGAAACTCATAATTCATCTTCTTATTTATAGTCTTCAACATGGTTTACAGCATTGATCTAATGCCTTCAACGCATGTATGAATGGTACCACCGACTTATAATTTTATTAAACCTGGAAGTCATTAAGCTAGCAAACCCAACGCTTTACAATGCTCATAAATTCCTTTGATTGAATTATAGGCATAAAGGAAGCGCGCCCGACATTTTCCTAAACAATTTAATTATCCGAATAAATCTACAAGCCGCAGAAGAACATTAACCATTCGAATAAAACGCGCGAAATTATTACTAGCGTCATTAGGTCAAAGAAAATAATACAAGGAGGCAGTAGATGGCTGTAATAACCAATTAGTGCTGCATTACTAGACATGACGTGCTGGGGTATAGCAATAAAACGATCAAGCAAAAGGAAGAAAAAATCCTGCGTCACGCCACCTCACGCACGATTATTAGCTGCTTTCAACAAATGGGCAATAAAATAATTGATGAGGTAATGCATCCTAATTGATGCTATCTTACACTTACACCAACTGCGGTGGTAATCATGATCCAGTGCGTGAAAATTCCGAAGAAATTATGTTTTTCCAAGAAATACGGTATCCAATGCGTTGATTAATGATTAGTACAATTAACAATACAATTAAGTGCATTTACGCCGTTTAGTGATTTCAGTGTATCATATTTTGCAAGTAAACGCAATCAATGCAAATGATAAACATCTGATGCTGGCAGTCAGGTCAACAAGTGTGTTTAACTAATGTTCATGAGGATATTATGCAATATGTAGATGAGTTTGTCTGAAAATTTGCAAGAAACAAATTTTTTCTTGAGAGTTTTGAGAGAAATGTATAATATGCAAATAGAATGCGTTTTGTAGGAGGTTTTCAATGAATGCAACACACACCACCTCTTCCCAACCACAAGCTATAAGAAAACTACAAAAGCATGAGGGTGGATAAATAAAGTTCAACAGTTGATAATAATGTTCAGTGTCAGATTACTCAGTTATGTTCATTTAACGATACATTTCAAGTGCAGCAAAGCATCAAGGAACTAAAAGAGCTTTAAGCTTTCAGCACGTGCTCAAGTTTTTGCAACACCATTCGATTGCCGTTGGAATATACCGACGCATAATGTAAAGCTAATGCTTGTCGCCATGTGGACATTGTCAACCAACCAACAGTTTTAAGAGTGCTAAGGCAAAGCAAAGAAACAAATGGGAGTAAAAACAGACTGAAAATTAAGTAGATGAAGATTGTGCACTCACACACGTATTTGTGGCAATCATCAAATGTAGCGGATTACCGATACCAGGACCAGGAAGAATATTTTAACCTACAAGATGATTTTCTATAAAATATTGCTCTACCAAAGAAGAACATTTCAAGAAACAAAAAAACACTATCGGATAAAGCAACATATTTCCAGTGTTTATGAGACACTCAGTATCGCAATTGGCAGTGTTGCAGTAAGTACCCATTTATTGAATAGTGACTCTTCGCACATATATAGAAATTATCCCGATAAAGACAGAAGATAAGTTATTAAACGTTCAATTTGTAAGCTCCGAGGAGAAACCAGCCGTTGAATGTTTTGCACGCATAAATTTTTACGACGTATTCTTCTACACCCGTGACATATGATTGATGCGCCATCTATAAATATTATCAACTACACAATCCAAACAAACAAAATTAAAAAATAAATTATGAATTGGTTATTTATGAGTCGTAGCTATCGTCAAGAAGAATAAAGCTAGAAACTCGTTTTCCAAATGTGGACATGATGGAATAGTTCGCATTAAGTCGCATTAAGTTAAAAATAGATGAGTATGATCGAAACGCTAAATGTTGTCCACACAAAGCAGCATCATTAAATTCATTTCAATGCTGAATTTTCAAGTTTACACCGTTGCTACTGATAAAGACACACTTTATATGCAACTCAGATATGATGAATATTAATCATTCATTGCGCACGCGATTTAACCACCGATTGGCAGCCTGGCAGTTGAGTTAAACTGAAATAATAAATGATTGAAAATTAAGTAGCCATCGTCAGACATTAGACGACACAGCAAGACATCATTGCTATACAAGATACATTAGTATGATGTAGATACTTGTGTACTTCATGTAACTCCATGTACGTGTTAAGTTGTAATATTGTAACGCATGTCATTCGCTAGTCGGTATTAACACTCACTTTATAATGCTCGGCTTGCACACGCGGAGTTGGCACTTAATATCAATTAAGTAGGTAATAACCGCAGTAATAACACTGTACAAGTGATACATGCATGCTCATCCACACACTATTTTACTAGAGACCAGCAGGAACCAACATACAGTTGCTATTGTAGTTAAACCTTATGCTTTAATAAACAATTTAGATTTATTCTTATTTCTGCCTTGTTTGGTTGCTCAAGATGGTAAATAGTTGCCAAGAGTCCTGTATAAGTTGACACTGAATAGTTGCTTTGCTTAACTCAAGTTCATTTCGACTCAGGACGCAGTTTGTATGCTGAACTTGGAGCTGACAAATATCTCGAGAAAGTTCCGTTTGAAACGATTTATCTGGCGACTGCTCCTTTGTTGTAGTTTCAGGTCTGTCTCGTAGCACAACAGAGAAATTGCACTCTGGTTTCGGTCAAATTTGAGTTTTGTAGCCTCTAGCAACCACAGACAATCAGCGTCAAAACACGACAATAAAAATGTCACCGAAGAAGTGCTTCTAGTGCGGTTGATTCAATAGCGACACTATGATTTAAATATTAGGATACTATCACAATGCCAGCTTCAGTATGACAGCATAAGCGGAAATTAAAAATGACTAGACATTCATCGTTGCTTCACGTTCTAACTTTAATAAATGTAATCATGGCAATCAGCGATCTTAGGAAAAGCCCAATCACAATGTCCGTTACAGAAAATGTACCAAGAAATATAAAGAAGTTAATAGGTTGATTGAAGATTGAAGGAAATCAATGTCAGATCGGTAGTTAAGTATATATTGAACTACGAATGAGTTTAAAATAGAAAAAGAAAGCGATAATTTAATATTTTTCAATGTTGTTGAAGAGAGTTGCTATATTGAAATTACATTACGTAATACTCCACGGTATTATAACGTTACAACTTAAAAAAATAATGGTTTTCGTTTACATAAATTGAATTGAATCGTGCAAAGATAATAATTGTTAGTTTTAATATAAGTTTAGCAATTATTAATAATATACAGTTGAAGGTTAATTTGACGAAAACTTTAAATAAAATACTGCATCGCTTAGTGTTTCATATTTATCATGTTCATATAGGTGTATAACTAATTATCCATTATCCAATTATCCATTATCCATATTGTTACCTTCTTCAGTACACGACGAAAGCGTTATATAAATAAATAATTACTAAGTGTAAATTTATGTCACCATAATTTCAATAAAATATTTAAATTGGCAGATTAATTACGTTAACAAAGATATTAAGTAAATACTTTTGTAATTGAAACAAGGTTTTATCCATTTTAAAGCTGTAATTGCTTAATAAATATTCCAAACACAAAGTCTAATCCAACTAGTGCTTTCTTCATGGAGATTGCTTACTTTGATCGTCATCAAACTCAACCATATTTGGAAGAAGATATAATTACTGCTAGCGTCGACTATTATCCATACACACCTCACACAACAACAATAAATTAATACGCAAGAACTGATTTTCCCTAACCTTGATAAAATTCAAACTTCTACTTGATTTCCAGTGTACCGCCGAGGTTAACAAAACGAGTGTCTTACATCTGCAGCATCCTGTGCATGTCTAAATGAATAAGGTACTAGATAACACGAGAAAACGAATTGCACGCGAGCACGAAAACTTAATTGACATTTGACTCGTGCACCGCGGAGTCACACCAAACAAAGTCTCCACGCATTTCAAGAAAACTCAGGAAGGCTCAGGCCGAGGAGATACCAGGAAAAGTTCTTCCTGCCTCTCTGATGCACGTGAGCAGCCTCGGTAAAAATAATTGGAATTATGTGAGTGATGCACTCACTACTCAGTCATGAAGCTATGGCACACCAAGAGGAAGGATTTAAAACTGTTAAAACACGTCAGAAGTTTCGTTTTTATTTATTCATTAATCGCCGTGCGCAGCCAATGTTGCAAGAGCGGTGTGCAATTGTGATCGATTTAAATTTACGTAACTCATATAAGTCATAAAACATCGGTAACATTAAAGCGACTTGGAGCGTGGAGTTAATGTGATCTTGATTGCGAAGTGTAAATCAACGCCCACGCGGATTTCGCGTAATGCTCAAGCTGTTAAATTGCAATCTTGTTAGGAATAGCTATGAATAATATGATTGACAATACAGTGATGAAATATTTCAATGCCTAGAGCGAATATTGTGGTACTAAAATGAATTCTTCTTGGATGTAGTCGGGCTTAGTAGTTTTATAAGCATAAAATTTGAAAAGAAAGGCGCAGTCTTTAAGATAAATAGCTACCTGTTAGAATACCAATTGAAGCGAATTTATAGATTCAATCGCAACACCCCATACTGTAATTACATAATTGCACGCCAAATACTAGCATCTGCTCATTTATCGTCATAACTGGATTCCAATTCGTAAAAGTTAAGTCTTCCAGAATGATTAATTAATACACACTCTCGTCTTAATCATTTCAAAATTGAAATTTTTGATTAAGGTCCCAAATAATTAATAGATGGAGTAATGGAGATTTTTGCTAAAGAAATTACTTACATTGACTTGTGTTTCCAGAATCGGACATGACCGATACCGACTCCGTCTTGTCGCCAATTCCCACCATGGTATCGCCGGTTTGTTCGTCCGCAAAAAGTCACTCGCGACCCGTGGATCTTCCGGTACACACGCCAACGAAGGCGGTCTTGGTGGATTACGTGGAGGCCCAAGACGAGGTCGTCGAATGGTCGCGAAACCGTCGTGTACGGTCGAACACGGCATTGTTAACATATTACTGGTGCCACCAGAATTTCTTCTTCATTGTAAGCAAAGTATATTTTGCTCTTTTTCTACTAAAAATTATGTTGCTATTGAGTTGTTTGGTTTGTCTCTTTCTCAAACAAATTTGTTTTATATCTAGCAATTTTCTAATGCTTTTCTTTTGTGAGGACTTTTACCTCTAGATATGCATCGGTCGACAAACGATCATTTAGAATTACCCTTGCGGCGATACTAATTTTAATTGGAGTTTCGCTTCAGCTGTGAATGCACTGTGGGTGCCCAATGGCAAGTGGTACAAAGTCGATAATTATAATTAAAGCCCAACAGCAGCTGACCGGACGAACTTGGTTGCATGTTGCACATATGAACATTGCACAAGAGGCTTAAACTGCATTCAGAATTCTTGCATTCACACTAAGAAAAATGATCATTGACCAACAACTAATAGCATCCTAGTATAACAACCATATCTCCCCAATTAAAACAAACGGAAACTTTGATTTATTTCCGCGTATGTCCACCAAACAAAAGTAATATCTTTCATTATTGTTGTCCTGCATTGTAGAAGAAAAAGTATCAGGTGCATCGATGCAGAAACAAGCGCCAACAGTGTTGATGAAGTGTTAAAGATAAGCGCGCGCGGTGAAGCGCAAAAGCCACCAACTACAATCGCGGTCAGATGGCTAAGGAAGGACTCATTTGCAAGGAAGCGCGACGCAATGATGAAGATAAACCATGCGCTGCAGTGGAATGAATTAAAGTAAACCGCTGACGAACAAAAAAATGGATAAAATACTGTAGAATAACGAGTATTCTAATAATCAGAACGACACTCAAACAGGTCATCAATATAACATTAGAAAACTCGATAAAAATAGCTTAATTCAAGAGCGAATTTGTTATAAACAGAATGGAGATGAAGAACTATTCATCGAGTATTAGTTTCCGGTCTAGTTGGCTACCTGTTTCCTGAAGAAACACAAACTTGATGCTTGATACAGTAGCACCAATGATCAAAGTTCAATGTCAGTTGACTTGTTGACAAAGTCAAGGACAATGAAGAAACCACACAACTTGATGCAATTTCTTTTTTGTATCAGTACAAATTTTTATCTATTCAAAAGCTCAAGCGTGACATTTCCTACATTTCTAGGAAAAATAAAAAACAAGGCTTTAACAGTAAAATCCTAGAATACATTAGAGTAAAATCAAATGCATGTAATTTCTCCCTTCATTATACAAAGTGCAGACTTCATCTCCTTATAATTCCAACATGCAAACAATAGCTAAAATCAAATAATTGTCAAATAAAGTAAACTCATTTTTAAATTGCATTTGTAGCAGAACGAAGAATTACAAGTCTGCCACATCGCAATAAAGTCTTGAAATAACTAGTACCATACAAGTTAGATTAGGAAAGTAACTCATAATAAGACCTTGCTCAGCACTGAACACTGAGAACCAACTCAATGTAAAGTTGGAAGTTGCAATTGAATGCATCGAATGTGAGTGAATGTAAAGTTCAACCAACTCGAACGTTAATGGTCTCCACTTGTTGAACCATTTCCTCTTTTTTTACGTCAATTGAAAATAGAAACATCCAGTACCAATGTCAATGACAGAACTACCAAACCCCCCTTGAAAATAATATTAACTAACGATGCATAGCAAATAAGAGGGTAGTACCCCCACATTAAGAAAATTGATGATGACACATCTAGCAAGACAACCTTAATTAATATTAAGTGCACTGTGCATGTTGGACTCCACATAGGTGGAAGAGAAAGGAGATAGTTCATGAGTGATCTAAAAGGAAAACCATTTCGAATATAGTTTGTTTTCTGTTCATTGCGTTTTGGTGCCTTGCAAATTGATTGAAACGGGTAAACATGTCACACCCCCGACAATAATA
Source organism: Diploeciton nevermanni (assembly GCA_027575565.1). Classification (NCBI taxonomy): domain Eukaryota; kingdom Metazoa; phylum Arthropoda; class Insecta; order Coleoptera; family Staphylinidae; genus Diploeciton; species Diploeciton nevermanni. The sequence goes on from JAODIE010019728.1 coordinate 85,540, forward strand.
CCCCTGTCGGCGTCCACGTGGCGATTCTAAGGGTGGTTGCCCCCATTGAGGGTGCGGTGTCGGTTGTTACGGCCCGGTATGCATACATAAACGAGCATTAAATGGCGATATAATACGTGGCAATGACTTTTCTCTTCCACTCTTTCCTTTATTCCCTGTAGGAAGAAACATCTAGATTCTAACAAGAGCATCACGAATGCATTACATTCCCATTTTTCAATTTTCCTCGTTTTCGAAAGAGCATCGTGTGTGCTAATTAAAATTTTATTAGCGAAAGTGAAGCAAATTTGCATGTAGGATGCATTAAACTAATTGATTTATATAATAACAGTGCAGGTGATTAATTAATTACGAACACATGCCCTTTTTTACTAAAATTGCGACTATTGTAACAATTAGAAATCGCATTTTATGTCTATTTTCACGCCAATTGTTTGCACAACGTGGAGAAAATTCGGGTTGATTCGGTCGTAAAATTAAATTAGCACACACGCATCAGTCAAGGATACTAATTGATGTATTAGATGCAGAAATTTCTGGTGTGCATTTCTCTAAATATTAACCTGCACGGAGATCATTTTCATGTTCTCATAATTTCACTCTCCTCGATTTAAAGTAGCACGTTTCATATGCGTGTATTGATTGCAGCATCAATCAACTTCACCATATTCCTGACTGACTCATTGATTGATTGAAATTGCATTAGTTGCTATTGCTGATAATGATAATATGAAGATCGTTAATTGTTGCAAAAACTAATTAATTATTGATTTCTAATAAAATTGCCACAAAATTTGGTTTATTAGGCTATGAATCATTGTTATTAAGTAACATATAAAGTTATGCGATTTTTGCGTGTTGGTAGACCTTAACTTCCACCACTTCCGACTTTTATTCCCGTTATTCCCTATTCATAGTTTTATGAATTCATGCACTTGATGCAATTTGTCTCTAAATCCCAACAATCGCTTTAATCTGAAATTAATCCCCATCTATCATTATGCGCCACCATAATTCATAAACCTCCCGCTATTCCTGCGATTTAAACCACGAACCATCCACTAGTCCAAAAATTCATATCCAAACCACGATCAATAAACTGCGTGGCGAATAAAAGCGCGTGAATTTTATGACAATAAATCAAGTCAAATTATGGGCCCGATATATTGACCGCTATCGCGCAATCGATGCAACGTGCGAGGAAGATATATGAGAAATGTTTCATGCGAATTAATCCGCTTGCGAGACTAGATGCAATAACATAAGAAGACGAACAATCCCATCGTCGAAGCGACATTGAACGATTGCATGAGATGGCGGAATCCAATCAGGGGATATCAAATTCAGAGTGGATACTAGACATGCCCTTTCGGTATCGTGTTATACGATAGATGATACTAAATTGAATTAGACACACTTAATGGAAGACAATGAAAAGGCGTTCAATGAACTGAATCGCTAATTACACAACAAAAAGTTAATAAGAACCCTTAAAGTGATTAGACATTAACTGTTATTTAAATATCATAAACAAAAATGATACGTAATTTTTCTCACTTCCTAATCTTTCAAAAAATCTCTTTAAATTGAATACCCCAAAACAATTCGGAGTTCATTCCTTATAAATCCTTAAAAAAATGTCTTTGTTCGCTTAGAAATAAATAAAGTGTACATGACAGTTGCTCCATGCGTGTATCTTGCCACATTATAAATAAATAATCATTATGCATCAAGTAATGAATGAACAAACTAAAACGTGGCAAGTCAACTTGAATAATTCATGATTATCGCAATATTGCAAAGTGTATGTATATAAATAATTAAATATATGCTTCATTGCAACGTAAAAATTCTTTAGACGTTGCCACCTGAAATCCACAGAGATTATGTTTTTCTGCGATTTTATCTTTCTTATACAATATAAAAACAATTATTTGCTTAATGGATATCTATTTATATGTCTTTAGATTAATTTATTGCAAACTGACATACAATAATACTAAGTAATAGCTGTTTATTTACAATGATTAAGACACGATTAGAATGGTACCTTGTAATTATAATAATGTGCAGATGATGTAATTTGAAATCTAACTGGTAGATAACTAGATAATCCTCATAAAAGTACGCGTACTAAAATACGCGTATAAGAACACAAATCCTAGTTTATTGTCACTCAATAGAAACATTCTGCTGCAATAAATTTATTATAACATGATTATTTCAATAGAATTTTACCTCCAGCGAAGGATTTCGTATTGAAATATCTGAATTAGCAAGTTTTTCACATAAATCACTCAAATTGTGACTTAAGCTAGTAAACGTGATTTTGTAGCAAAATAACGTCCTCGAGAGTAGAATTTTATTTTCAGCACATGACACAATGTGGCCTGCGTGTTTTGGTAAATTGTTGCTTTGTTCGCGTTCTTTTTATTGCTTTATTTAAGAGTTGCACTTGTATTGAAGAAATATCAATAAGTCTTTTAACTTTTAGTAAAATTATTCATTAACATGAAACCTCAGAAAATATATATTTACGATGGCTGAAGAACCGTTGGTCGATGGCCTTGTAGATGTATGATTGTATTGCGCGATTGTATATGTCCAAAATATACTATTATATATTTCCGTTTAGAAAATATTTGAAAATTTAGTTTCTGTACTAAATTGTATTTAATATACCTTAGTGTAATAAACAAATCAAATTAATTGAAACGTTTTACTACTACATTTAAACCTCAAAACTAAAATTTAGAAATCAGAATTAGAAAGAACCACATTTCAGCATAATTCTACCTAAATTAGTTGTCTTTGATTTGATTTTATTCGGTAATAAATAATCCTCAGTGTGAGAAAATGTTTGAATTTTGAGAACTTAGATCGGTTCTAAAACTAGCAAGCTATGAAGAAATCTTCCTTAATACAATTAGTATAAGATTTACAAATGCCATAACGCTATGAAGAACAGAACTTAACCTGAAATATTTATTGCCACTTAGGCGTTCCTCATTGAAGATGCAATGCACACGACGATTAACGAGTTTTGCTTTTAGAATTTGAGGGCATGAGCTTTAGACTTGGCTTAGTTTGGTATTAACGTAGCATAACTTGAAGATAGTTAAGTAAGTGCACAGTACATTTACTTCATACAAGATACGAATACATCCAATGTACATGTACGGAAAAATGTAATGTAGTACGGTAGGAAATAGTTTAATCTCGAGTGCATCGAGTACGTGCTTCTGGACTGGAAGAACACGAAAAATTTGAAATAAAGTTGTGTCTTGTGTACAGCAGAGTGAGTTTGTTGAAATAGAAATAATAGTGGCGTAAACATTCCTGGTTTAAGGACAAATTTGTTACTAAAATAGCTAGATGTTAATGTAAATTTGAAGGACGTTGATTCAGCATATAGAAAACATAGTAAGATGGAAAATTCATTATTTTTTTTTTCTATGTAATTTACATTTATGGACTTTGAATGACAATTATATTTATGATTAGTGCATCTATTTATCACAAAATAAACATAAAACATCCATAAATACAATTTCCAATAAAACTTTCGAATTATTTACCAAACTTCTAAACGAAGTAATTAGAAAATATATTTTTTTATATATATAATAAATTACAGATCTAATCTCCTTTAGCTCTTTTGGAGATAACTTCTGAAGTGAACATTAATTAATTAATACGTCTATAAATCAAATATCCAATTAAAATTTAAAATGCAAATAAAATAATAAAATTATTTTATATATTAATAAATAAACAATTTTAAAAAACAGCATTAAAAGCATTCCAAACTATTTGAAAATTGAAGATATTTACTTAAAAACATAGAATACTACAGAAAACAGACAACTGTTGCAATCTAAATTTTAAAGTAAATGACTTCCTTATTGATTACTATAAAGAGTAATCCTATTACTCATCTTCATGTTTATTTTGATTTCAATCCGCCTGAACTAAGCTCCCAGGCTCAACAAGCATCAGCTCTGATATGATCCCAGTATGAAATTGCAAACGATTTAATAACCTAACACGCTCATTGATCTCGCTCATCAAAGGAGGCCCTGTATTTGTCAGTTCATATTTGCTTTAGTTTTTATAAAATTAAATTCATTTGAAACTCCCAAAGAGACAAACCAACAATATTATCCGGCTGATTGTTACTCACATTTCTTACATTTGAAGCAATAAATTGACAATCGTTTAACGAAGTGATTGGTTTATTTTGAACTTATTTGTTTAATGTGCTAATATCCAATATTTGCGTCGCACTTCAATCGGGTCCAACTTTATTTATTCGCACTGATTGAATCAATAATCTAGGTAGTGTGTAAATATTTTTTTCCAATTTATGTCACGCGTTAATTTTCATCAATCAATCAATATAACACTTTGCGCTGCTGATAGTTGACACAATGGAGTCAAGTTGATCACTTATGACCCACTCTATTATCGCACGACGTAATAAATAAATTGCGGTCTATAATTAATACACTCCTACTTGGATTAACAAATTTTGCATGATAAATTTACATCGCGACCATCTGCTAAGACTAGTCGATTAAATTGAACACATGAGAACAAGCGATCATCTGATTCAAAACACGAGAGAACGCCAAGCCATGATAGCGATAATGTCGCGCGGCGCATCCAACACCAACGAACGTCAAAGACGGACTGGCAGAAAGCGGACAACTTTGAAAACAGACGCATTGAGAGACGGAGTGTCGGCTGGTCGCGTCTAGTAGTGTAGTGTATTGACTAGCTATTTACTAGTCCTGCTGGTGGCTAAGTTTGTTGTGAGTTGTATCTTGGGTGCAATGAGTGGAAGAAAGAAAATGTGTTGCTTGTGAACTTGAATCACCATTGGGCATGCTGGGCATTATGCGCTACCTTTCTTTTGCTCTAGACTTGGAGCGGTTCAAAGTGAAAGAGGCTGAACTAAAAATCGGTGTAACAAACAGCAACTGCAATAGAATTGACAAATTAATGGAGTAGATGTTGCTGTTCTATGCAACAATAGTAGTTGAGCAATAGTAGAAACAGATTTGATTTTTTATATGCCCTATAAACGTCACGATTATCAAAATGTAATTGAAAATTTGATTTGAGCTTCCATTTTAGATTTGTAGATTGCTAATATTACCACAAAAATATTATTGCAATTAAGAAATTTCCGTAAACTTCCAATCGTTGACCTGATAGAAGAATGCAAAATCCAATTTCACATTCCGACTTAAAATTGTCCCACAAACATTTACATTAATACCTATGTTTGCTCTCATAAAACATAAACCCCCAAAAAACCTACAACATTGTACTAGTAATTATAGTCCACAACAGTATCAATATTTAAGTACATCACCCACTAACACCAAACTAACAGAATTAAATCTTCTATCGCAATTAATTTATGCATTTTATAGATAAATATTATAATATCATCCTTCATACAACCTATCTTACTTCATCTCACGAGATCACCAAACATGTCAACAGCGGTAATAACTGACTCATAGATTGTATGCAGTGAAAGCAGATGCTCTTGCAATGCACCTTTTGAAAATACATGACATTTTGCTTATTTAAGTCAAATTAATTTAGAACTCTTTTATTGAATTAGAGACAACTGGTCACAAGTCGCAAATAACTCCACCTGGTGTAATTTTCTACGTCCTGATACAACAGACAGAAAAAACAATCAATACATCAAATAAAACATTATTATCATTTGGATGATCGTTCGTTTAACGAACCAAAAATGTAACTTCATCAATATGATGACAAATCTCACAAATACCACAAAGCATAAATTGAAAAAAAAAACGTTTACATACTACATTATTTATTCAGTCAGTATGATTAAATAAAGTTGGACCAGATTGGAGTCCTCTGATAATTTATAAACATGTTAGTTATAATTATAACCTAATTAATTATTAGAATAGCTGATAATATAATAATCGGCGTGCATCAAAGCAAATGTTGTAAAACTCGCCAATAAGAAAATTTCTCAAATTACCTATAAGCCTAATAATCCATCCTTTGATCGACTGCATCATATGTAATAATTAATTAATCATAAGACATATTCAAGATATAGTTAATATTTTAATACTAACTTCTGAAATATAAAATCATTTGTTCTCATCACTTAACCAACTCAAAGAAAAGCCCTAATTATTCAATTAGATATTTAAATCACTTTTCAACTTATCAACCTATCAACTATTAAAAAATCGTTTGATGAGTGCCGGTTGATTATGCCATGTTAGGCATAAATCCAAACAAATCCACATGATATCAAAAATAAAGCGATTATTATGTGTGTGCGTTTAACTGTCACACAAACCTGCTGGGTATAAAATGCGTCAAATTGCATTTAATCCAACATTTATATTTCATTGCAATAGAGATTATGGAAATGCGCTGCGTGTTGATTCCGGCGGCAATTCATTTATCATATCATAAAACTAGTGATAAAATCGTAATAAATCTAATTGAGTTATGCTAAATCCACTTAAGTGAATAGGATTTGAAAATCACGATCAAAATTAAAGCATATATGGTGCAAAGTAATAGTGTAATGTGTAAAGTGGATAACTGTATCTAATAATTTTGAAAACTTCTGCTTTGCCTGGTGGCGCTGTTTGACACTGATAGTTTAATGTTCGAATTACGTAGGAAGTAAGTGATTTGAACAAGAGATTGAAAGATAAATATGTTATGTTTACTTGTTTAATGGTGCAAAGAATGTAGTAATAATGTGTTATTGTTGATTTTTTAAATGATAGCGTTGCCTTTATTTTGTTACGAAATGTATTTGTTTAATTGCTGCAGAATTTTTAGTAACAGCGTATAATATGTATTTATTTTAGTTTTTATAGACAGTTCGCAAGTAATCAATGCAAACAATTGAACATTTTTCGTGATTTTTTTTTATTTTATTCATTGCATTCTAATACCGTAAATACCTTTAGTAAACGATGTGAGCAAGATCGGAAACCTTTTCGGTTCCAATATCCGCTACTATAAAACCCCCAAGAGAAGATATTTTCTAGATCATTTGCCCTAGTGAAGCGTCCAAAGTAACACACTGGTTACTTTGAAGACCATGGTGCATAAAGTTTATAATCTGTCGTTAAAAAACACCAAAAATCGTATGCAACCAAATAAGCTCCAATTCAAAAATTATACTTTCCTTCCCTGACTTCACATGCAACAAATTCCTATCTGTAAGAAAACAAAAACAAATGACATAATGATCCTTTCCAAAAGAGTAACATAACACAACTAAAGAATTCCGTCTCATTACCGATCACACATGTCATCTCCTCACAACATTTCTGACATTATTTCGCCCATTGTCGCATAGCCACCATATACATTGCTCACAAAACAATACAAGCCTCATATCGGCTCTATAAGGCCAATAACACATGTTAACACCTGTTGTCTTCAAATTGCTACTCCATTCAGCCTCTCAGAATACTTAAAACTTTACCAGCTGTAAATTCATTTCTCGAATAAAGCATTGTGTTTGGATTGTCATCAGCCATAGAATATATAAATTAATTGCCGCGTGCATTTAATTTGTACTGCGGTACATCGTTTCAATTCCTTGCATTGCTTAGCACCGCATTGCAATGCAACGCTTTGCATTTAAGGAACAAAAGGTGGCTAACGGTGACCGGCCTGGGAAATAATTCCCAAGAATTATACTTGAAAGGAAGAACAATGGGAGATGTAAAAAACCGTAGCGTTGACAAAAATGAAGCACAAGTCGGCGGCATCATTTAGCCGCGCACGCATTTTATGTGCATTAGAATTTATATGCACTTGTCTGTTATAGACGAATCAATTCAACAAGTTCGACGTATCAGCGCGTATTCTCAATAAGATATACCGGCGAGTTCTCCACAATGATCATTCCGGCGTGCCGCAGCGCACATAGATGGTCTTGTTGCGTCTTGTCCGGTGCGTCAATTACGACGCGAGAATTTACGAAACGCCTTGATACGCGGATGCGCCACGAGTCGCCTTCTTCGGAGATTCGTCGTGGAGCGCAGGCAGAAATAATAACGGACCTTTGCGAGGTCCGCGTGAGCTTGTCTCCTGTTTGCCATAAAGTAGTGGAAAGAAAAAAAAAACGTATCTACTTACATTTGTGCTGAGCTGCGACGTTAACGTCTGGACCTTCTCCTGTGCGTCGATCAGCTCCCGGCGCAACTTGCGGATTTCGTGCGCCTGTTTTTCCTCGGCGGAGGAGTAAATGCTCGAAGCCGTCGAGACCAAACTTATTGATGAGCCGTGCACTGAAAGATTCACGATTTTGTTAACATCTGCAGCAATCAGGGCGTTCACAATAAAGTAAAAAAAAGAAGGAAGACAACTTGTTTAGATTTTGATGAACTTAAAACTAAGTGCGATATGAATAAATTACTGCAAATAATATAAGCAAAAAACCTTCATCATTTTTGGGGCCACTATGTCTTGCATTTGAATGCGTTGGTGATAGAGGGAATGTCCGTGCAGTTCCTGGCGCGGGACTTGTTGGTTGCGACCAATGCAAAACAGCATTGACTGGTAAACAATAATAAGGTTCGCTTTCGGGTTCCGTATTGTTTCTATGCAGCATCGACGGGTATAACTTTTCCGATTTGGTCGACCTGCAACAACAATCATGACAAATTTTAAAAGCTTCGAATTTAACAAAACCTATTAAAAGCTCGTATTTAGCAGTAAAATATCGTATATAAACAAGTATACAAAAGAATTGTTAATGTATGAAGCAACTTTACAACAATAAAATTAGAGAAACATGTGCGGAAGCGTCAACACAACAATACCTGCAAAATTGTTAAATACTCAAAGTCAAAGTATTGTTGAGTGTGGTGACGAAGTGTTTAAGATTCATTATGTTGAAAAACTGCACTATAACACTTACTTTTTGTT